>JARHVA010002061.1:2602500-2780000 GCA_037957365.1 Torreya grandis
AACCACTCAAGAAAAGTAATAAAAAGTGGTCACAAAGTGACCACACCAAAAAAGCTACATCACATCACTTTCTAGTAAATTATATAAACCAAATTACAAATATCATTAATGAGAACATTTATGCAACAAAAGTAAACATGGACGTTAAGGAAGGTAAAGGAGATAGTAAACTTAGAGACTTATCACCCCATCCTCCCATGGCCAAATAATATCCATCAATAAGGAATCCCAACTAGAATTTTTATACTCTTCAAAAGTCTTAGTTTGATTTATTTTAAGGGAAATAACTAATGCCAAGTATGGAAATTTACCTTGGAGAGGTAGACCCCAGCCTCTATTATCACCATCTTAGGATGGGGAAGGAGATCCCCAACCCCTATCATCACCTCTAGAGTAGGAGGAACCAATGTAACCATCATAACAAGGAGAATGCTAATGAGGTGTTGACTATCATGGAGAATAAACCCTGTGTTTGGGTCTAGATTATTGTTGCCTTGGCCCACATCCTCATCTTTAAGGGTGAAATATTTTGTGGGGGATCAAGAGGTTCCTAGTTGACCACACACAGGCATTCCCCTAGTGATTAATCAAACACTGAAGGTGGTTGAGCTCTAGATGGACCTCATTTATTTGGCTTTGAATATGAATATTGACATTAGAAATAATAGTAATTTTTTTATAAATATAAAAATTGCATTCTGGCTCTTCATGATTAAATCAAGCATAATTATTAGCTTTCCATATTTGAAACATAATGTCGGCTTGAAACATCTTCCATAAGATATTATATTTATAAGGTAGTAAATTTGAGTCCTCTAAGAGAGCCATCTTCCATGTGAAGAATTTTAGGTGAAAAGTTTGGAAAATGGAATGCGTCTAGTGCCATACAGACTGAGTGTGTGGGCAAAACCAAAAGAGATGTTTAAAATTTTTTAGTTGTTGATAGGATGGGCATATGGGGTTTGGCACACCCATATTCTTGATCTAGTCACCCATAGACAATCCCTTGTAGAGGAAGCACCATTAAAATTAAGAATTTTTGGGCTCATTATAAGTATACCACATTGTGATGAACCACCTAGCCCATATCCCATCATAGGAATGAAGATACCATCTAATATTGAGCATATCAACTAGAATATGTTGAGGGGCTAGTAATTGATATCCCAACCATGGATTATAACAAGTGAAAGAGGTGATTTTAGGCTAATTCTAATCCCTTCACCAAAGAATAAGATAATTAACTCTAATTTTATACAAATATTCATTAGGTATGGAGCCTTGAATTTCTACAATAGCCTCTACATCTGAATATATTAGTTGATAATTTTTTTGAAGTTATTTCCAAGTGAGTGAAACCCATATTTATTTAAAAAATAGGTCACTGATAACCTTTACACCTTTTCTAAAAAGGTGTAACCCTTTAATCCATGGGACTAAGGCAAAGGGAACATTGTGAAATTTAATAAAAGGTGACCACCAAAGAGATTGAGAGTTAAGGGAGAGGCCATTTTTAAACCCATCACCAGTCCAGCTAAGGTGAGGCTCAATCTTATCCTAATCCTTCCATAAAATTTGAATAACAAAGGAACTTTTAATTTTGATAGGCACTGGAGTGGTAAGTAAAGAGTGAAGCCCCAAGCCTTACCATACTTTCATACCATAGGGGATACCCTAAGAGATAAAATTGTGAATAATAATATTCTAGGATTCATCCCCACAAAGGCCTCTAATTATCCATTTGGCCCCTAGATCTAGCCCTTAGAGTTTAATGTTGAGAAGACCCAGTCCCATCAATTGCTTAAGGTGGTAACTGATATTCTAGGCAACTCTATGGAAGCCCTTATGTCCTTTAGAATTATCCCAAATAAAATCTCATAATTTTTTTTCTAATTTGTTGTAGGTAGAATTATAATGTGCCTAATAGGATGAATAGTAAACATACATGACTAACAAAAATTTAGAGTAGATTTGAAACTTACCAACCAAATATAGATTCTTGTTTATCCAAAAGGAAATCTTTTTTTCTATTATGCACACCAAATATGACCATAAGTCAGAGATATAGGATTGAAAGGAAAAAATAATGCCCATAAACTTGAATTAAACTCATGGTAGAATCCATTGCCATTAAAATTATTCAATCCAAGGAGGTTTGGGACCTAGAGACTACCTATAACATTGGGTATTTCTCCACTGAATGAAAGAGCCTAAAGCCAAACAAAACATGTGTAGATATCCCATGGCATTTATAAGAAATTTGTCCTCCTCTTGGAGAGTGAGAAAGGAGTCATCTATGAAATGGCCATTTATAAATTGTCTATCAAATTGAGGGAGATAAATACCTTTCACCAAACCCAAAGTAGTATAATTAGTTAGAAGATAGCTAAACCCCTCTACTACAAGAACATATAAGGAAGGGGATAAAGGATAGTCTTGCCTTATGGAGTGATGTATTTCAAACCAAGAATACTGGGTGCCATTAATATTAATACAAGCCCCTACAACTTGAAAAAGCATATTAATAGTCTTGAAAAGCTTTGGGCCAAACCCTAGTACCTGAAGCATTACCAAAATGAATATCTACTCAATGTGATCATAAGCCTTTTCAAATTCAATATTAACAAATAAGGCCTTTTGATTAGAAAGACTATCCCATTCTATACCTTCTTAGAAAATGATGCCATTTTCCAAGATGAACCTATTTTGATTTATTCACTTCAAATAATTAAATGGAGAATGGTTTTACCCTGAGAGCCATGCCTTTGGAAATAATCTTATAGGAGATATTGAGCAAAGTAATAGGTCTCTAATTTTTTATAATTTTAGTATCACCAGCCTTGGGGATGAATTTAATGTTACCTTTATTAATAAGAGTTCCTAAGGAATTAGTTAGAACTACTTTAGTGTAAAACTAATGTAGATCAAGACTAATAGTGTCCCATAGGGTTTGATAAAACTCACATGAAAAGCCATTAATTCTAATAGATTTATCCACTACCATTTGCTTAAAATATTCATGAAGGTCACTAAGGGATAAAGGCCTATCACAAGCAATTATTTGAGAATTGGAAAATTTATAGTGTACTACCTAAAGACATTAAAGGAGAGTCACCTCCATTTCTAAGGAAGAAACTTTTGTTGAGAAAACACCATGGTAGTGATGCACAAAGGCTAGTAAAATGTCAAGAAGTTTGGTAAGTCTTGCATTTCCTTCCTTGACAGATTTGATTCTATCAATATCTCTCATAGAATGGAGGAGGGCAAAGAATTCCATGGATAATTTATCACCAATTTTAATCTAGTGTATATGAGCTCTCATTTGATCTCCTCTATCTTTGTGTGCTTCCTTAATTTGGATTTAGTGCCTCTATTTTTTCAATTGAATTTGAAGGTGGACATTAAAATATGCATACTCTAGATCCTATAAGGTAGGGATAAACTCATGGTTTATAGCATTATGCAAATGTCATCTAAAGATGACCATTTTATTACCATATATTTAAAAAAAAGTGGAGGTGTGAGCCAGAGCCTCAGACCACCACTAAATCCAACTAGTATATACTTCTAGTCAAGGAACTAAGTTCCAAATTCTAATAATATTCACTACCATTCTTTCATGTTTGAGGTGGGTAGTATTGAAATATAATTGCATGGAAGTGGGCTTGAACTGAGGATAAGTCTATTAAAAATTAAATAAAATGGGGTGATGATCTAATAGAAAAGTATCTTGAATGATAGAAATAGACCTATCCTTGATTAGAACAAAATAAAAAATATCTTGTTTAGCAAGCAAAGCTATATCAAGATGTTGAATCACCCTATCATCCCATTGGTCGAAGTTAGAATAGGTGAACCATGGAGAGTCTGAATCCTTCCACTAATGGTGGTTAAGATCAAAAACCCCAAGTTTATTATGCATGTAGAACCATGCTTTCCACTCATCAACACAACATCACATCAGAAGGTACCCTTATTTGTCTTGAGATGATTCCACCATATTAAATTAACTATAGAGGATCCAATGGGCATTTGGGAGAGAGTCAGATAGCCATCTCCACATGGCTTCCTACTCCACAACATCATTAGAGGCATATAAATTAATTAACCTAATAATGTAATTATTTAAATCAAAAAGGGTCCACACCACCAAATGGGTGGGATCTAATACTCAATAAATAATGTTTTGAGCAAGTTTTGGAGCCAAAAAATTGATGACCCCACCATGCCTAGTGTCATACCTAGTGTCTTTAAAAATGGTCCCAGGCCAAATGATTTGCATTACATTCTGCAATAAGAAGCCATAAATCTTGACATCTTGGAAACAAAGAATTTTCATGTTACTGAAAAAACTAGAAATTATTCTCGATCACATATTTATGTGGTAGATTAGTAAGACCTCAAACATTCCAAGAGTACACGATCATTGGACAAGATCGATGTGCATTTCATTATCCTCATAGAGACATTATAGTTTTTCAAACTTTTTATACATAATATTATTGGTAATGTAATCATTCATTATAAATGGTTTCCACTTGTGTGCCATATATTCCTCTTCATTAGGGGATGGATATGGGCTATGAGAATGCTCTAATATATATTTTTAGTCCAAAGTGACCATGCTCTTATCTTCCTTGGGAGAATTTACCCTAGGAGATGGTTGTGACCATGACACTAAAGGTGGAATCTCAATTAGTGAATCCATTGCATGTAGTGTACACAAAATAGGTAGAGACACTTTGGTGGGCATGGTAGCCTTTCTAGCAGAGGTTGTCACAACATTATTACTAGTAGGCCAAAATGACAAAATTTGTGGCCTACTGCTACCTTTGGAAGAGTTGTTATTTTTTTTGTTGGTGGTGGTATTTCAACTATACATATTTCCATTTAAAGTTTTGATGACAGATCTATTTTTTTTGTAAGGAGCAGGGGGCATGTGAACCATTAGAGGGCACTCATAGATCATGTGGTCTAAGGATTAGCACTAAAATCAAGTGTTTGGCAATTTGATATACAAAACCAAATAAGAAAAATGGTTAGAGCCAATTTGTATATCAATAGAATCTTTCAAATCATGGGATAAATCAAATTCCATGAAAACCCTCTTTTGAGGATGATCCATATAAAATTTAATCTACTCATGGTAGATGAAGTGTCATATGGGTTTTATGAGTTGGTCAATAAAACCCTAGAAGGGGAACAGTAAACTAAGAAATTCAACCTGGTTTTGTGTGCTTGGAGACTTGAATATCTTGAGTCTAGTGAGAAAACATGACCAAAGTGTTGCAGATGAACCAATGCCCATGGTTAACAATAGTTTTTTAGTGTTCTAGGTTAGAAAATTTAAAAAAATCCCTTTGTAAGGTTTTCACACCATGGCCTTGCAATTGGTTGTGATCCCATTACTTCAAAAGTATCTTTAGGGGGACTTGACCAAGAAAATAAGTAATTAAAGTAATGTTTTAAAATAAATGACAATATTTTTCAAATTCAAGCACATCTAAAATAATAGTAGGTAATGAAGAATCAAAGTCATCAACATTACCTCATGGAAGACCTTCGAGACAAATTGTCTCACCTACTTTGGGACCATGGTTATGCTCGCTCACTCCAGCTTTATCTAAATCCATAGATGCAAATATGGAGGTGGTGGTCATTAAATAAAGGGTACCCCCTTACCACCTAGAGGGTGAATCACTTATCAAAATCAATAATTAATGCAAACAAATCAAAGTTCTGATGATCGTGAGTGTGACAAACCTAAAAGCTCATCATTACAAAGCTAACATATTTTTCCCTTTGGATTTACAAATTATTATGATTTATAAGAATCTTATTTTATTTCATAGAGGTTCAACTTAAGCCAACACAATATTTTTGTGATAACAATCGGGCAATATAATTATCCAATAATCTAGTTTTCCATGTTGGAACCAAGCACATTGAACTCAAACATCATTTTGTCAAATAATTTGTTGATGATAAATAAAATTTTATTGAGTATGTGAGAATTTAATATCAATTTCATGATATTCTCACCAACTTATTGCACAAGTATATTCATGGAATACTTAAGGAGATGATAGGCATCTCTCCTCTTTACATCAAAGGGGAGAATGTTGAGTATGATGCCAATATGGGTACCTAATTATTAGTGTTATATTTATTATTATTTTTTTAAGTGTTTATGAAGGTTATTTAATTAATTTATTTTCTAAATTAGTTTTTTTCTCAATATTGGATACTTTCTAGGAATGTTTTAAAAAATAATTTGAATTGCTAGTTAAGTCCAATTCATTATTTAAGTACTCAAATGAGTTCCCAAGTTTTAAGGTACCTTTTAAAAGTTGTGTTAACTAAATTTTATAATGTTTTAATAAATATATTATCATATATTTATTTTTTCATCCCATTTTTATCTAATTATAGCTTGTGGTAGTCAAATGATAGTGGCTTCTTGCATGATGACCAAAAATGTTATTAGTTAGTGCTAACAATACTATTAGTTATCTATTTAGTCTAGTTTTAGTTACTTTAAATTTTATTAGAGTCTAATTTTATAATTATAATTATATATTACTTATTTTTAAATTAATTTTATTTATTTAGTTTTTACTTTATGTTTTGCTTGAAATAACTTGTCATGCAATTTATTTTGTAATAGGTTTATTTTAGCTTTATTTATTAATAAATACTTATGCACAAATTAGTGTGTAAAATAATTCCTTTTGGGAATTAATTTTTCATATTTTTATCTCAAATTTTTTATTTTATGTATTCACAAAGTAAAACTGTCAAGATTTAGTAGCTTAATTTAAAGTTATTTAGTGCATTTTTTGTCAATAATCAAACTTACAACACTACTAGATTAATCGTCAGCAATTATGAGATAGATTGGTTGATACACAACTTAAATTTAATATTTATTCACAAATTATTTTTTCCCTCCATACATTTAAAAAATCTATATTTGTATTTACTTTCTATTAAAAATTGAATTTAAGCATAACTTATAGGTAGCAAGGTGACTATAGAAAAAATATTATCTGCCCTTATTGTTTTAATTTAATGTATATGCACACGCACACATAGCAAGGTGACTATAGAAAAAATAGTATCCACCCTTTAGTATTTTAATTTAATTTATATGCACATGCACATGCACACATTAAGGTTGTGAATCATGTAGATATATAATTTTGGTATGATTATAGTAGTTACAATTATTTTATCAAATTTTTGCACATTTTATCATTAATACATATTAGGCTCTTTTTGACACACTTTCCCTTCACTTTGGACCCCACATAACTATCATTATCATCATTTAATCATGAACACCTTTAGATTTATATTTTGTTTACCTCAAGATGATTGTTAAAATTTACTAATCCTCATTTCTTAATCTTTAATTCACCTTTACTAGAATTAAAACATTCTTATAGTGGTTTTACCACCATCATATGGTCTAGTTCTAGTCCTACAATCATGGTTATTTTATTTCATTCTACCATTTTTCCTTATACCTTAATTTTTGGCTTTCCCATTTCCATATTCATATAGTGTGTGTGTATGTATCCCAATAAAAAAATTTTAAAAAAAATTATATATACATATGTACCATAATTCATTTTACATATCCTCATAATCTATGGATTTTAGGTTCACACACATCAAGTCTTATCAAGGGACTCACACATTGATCATTATGCCTTCATTCTACTCTCTATCTACTAAAGGATTTTTGATGCATATTTATACCAAAAGGAGAATAGTATTATATTTGGTATTGTTGGGTGAATATTTTGTTGTCAACTAGCTGATGACAAAATGGATATATCAACCACAACATAGGGAGATTTACAAAACAAAAAGTGTGGGCTTACCAGATCTGGATGAGGTAAATCTCTCCTCTCATCAGGGAGAGGTTCCCTAGGAATATTTATATGCTATATATATATATATATATATATATATATATATATATATATATATATATATATATATATATATATATATAATATTAAGTAGAAAGTAACACATGGGGTGGTATAACAGCATCCACCTCTCTTTTTTCAGAGGTGATGTACAAGGAGCAAGAGGGAGAAATCATGGTCGTGGGCCAACAACATTCCTCTTCTTTCAGGAATGGTATCCAATGCAGAGTAGGAAATCACCTAAATTAAATAACAAAAGTTCACAAAGAAACGCACGTAAGCTCAAAGTCTTTCGTAGCCTCCTTCACCGATTTGGAACAAGCGTAACTGTAGAATGAAATGAAGCACAAAGTCTCCACTTGAAACTACAAAAAGATAATAGAATCACAAAGATAAAAGTAGCTCAAAGTCTCTCTTCTACCTTTTAGAAATGCCCTCAGATAATATTAACACACCCACTTTGCTTATTAAATCAGATAAACAAGAGATTATCAGGAAAGAGAACATAAGAAACTATTTCCTAAATAACACAGATAACTTCAACACAAAGTCTGAAATAAACCTACTTCTCATTCATTCAACAAAATATGATTTACAAGTTGAGCACAAAGTCTCAAAAAGTGTCTCAATTTCAGTAGAGTTTTTGCTCTCAATTATCCAAGATCCATTTACAAAAGAGGTCTCCACTATAAATAGGGAGAAACTCTCAAAATTTAGAAAATATTAAAATACAAAAATATCTTAGTCAAAGATGACTCATCTTTGACTTTGAGATATTTTTCCAAACTTTTTACATGTAATTTCATATTACAAAATTGCATGCACTTTTCACAAGACAAAAGTGCATAAGGAAAGAAGAAGAGAGAAGGGGGATAAACTTTAGTTCTTTTTGCCAAACTTCTTCAGATGAGCATCGTACATAGCAATGGATGCCTGAATTCCTATACTATCTGGTGCAACCATGTTCTTGGAGATGATTATGGCTCTGATTAAAGCATCTTTCAATGCTATGATCAACTTAGCATGACCAGTTAATCTAGATGTTAGATTGTCCAGAGTCAGCTGAGTATCCAGGATATTGTCCATAGAGGTCATTGAGAAGGCCTTTTCTTCAAAATCCCTTTGAATCATCCCTTTAAAACATTAATCATTTCTTCAGCTGAGAGAAATTGGTTATCTCTAAAAGTGAGCTTGTAGGGTAGTTCTTCTAGTTTATTGAGCAGGCCCGTGTCACTCTTCTCACTAGCATCCTTGGAAGCTTTGAGATCTTCAATTAAATCTTTGAGTACCTGGATCCTGAAGATCAGTGACTCCTTGATCTCAACATAAGAGTCTTTACTGGAGATGGCACTGATAGATATCAAGGTGCTTTTCTTCAGATCCTTCATCTCCCTCCATTTGCTAAGATCTTTTTTTGAACTATCAACCTCCTAAGAGATAAGAGAGACAAGGTCATCTAAATCTGCCCTCACCTTTTTCATTTTGTCTATCTTTTTTGCAACCTTTGTAAGCAAGGAAACTCCTTGAGTATGCATCTTTTCAATATAATCCTCCAAGACTTTCCCCTTCAAGTAAGTTTTCTCTACCTTTTGAATGATAGGGTCATCTATGGAGAAGGCCTCTGGGGTTGCGGCTTTAGGGGGAAGAGTGAACCTCCTTATTACTGCTATCAGTTGTTCTATCTTGGCCTTGTAATAATCTTTCATCTCTTTTTCTCAGTCAAATTTTTGGACCATGATGTCCATAGCAAACTAAAGGTCACTTTTCGCACCTTCGTGAGTAACTTTACCAAGTTCAACATGAGAGATGGAATAGCTGCTCATTTCAAAACCCTCAAGGGTAGTGTCTTGTGGAGGCTTAGCTATTTCCAAAAAATCTTGCCCTTTTTCCTCAACTAATTTTGAGAGGATCCTTGGCCTTTTAGGAGCCTTAGCTTTCACCAGCACTATTTTGTCGAAATTGAAGTCATCTAGAGAGATGGCTAACTTCTTTCTTTTAGGTGTGAAAGTTAACATCCATGGTAGGAGAGAAGTACCTATCGTAGCAATGGTTCCCTCAGCTGGCATTACCGTGGTAGCTTCTACACTGCTAGTGGTGACAGTAGTCAAAGTTGGAGTAACAGGCAAAACCGTACTAGGCATAGATTATGGCTCTTATGCAAAAATTTCTCCCAGATTGAAAGAAGGAAATGACAAAACTCAGAATGGATCCAGAGGAGTGAGGAGTACCTCTAGAAGTGCCCTGAGGATCGCCAAATATAACCCTAGAAAGAGAGGTGGCTCCAGAAGAAGGGACACTAATTGGAGAGAGAGGAGAAGGGGGTGCCACAGGAGAATGAGGTGGAGAAGGAGAGATGCTTTTGAGTGGTTGTGTTTTTTCTTGTGAAGGCAGAGGTGAAGTGCTTGGCTGTCCTGACGGCCAGTCATCTATCTCCATTGGTTGAGCTGCCTATTTTTGAGAACTCGATTCTGAAACCCTTTTAGCCGTTGCTTTCGACTCCTCATTAGTCTTTGGTTTTTTAGAAACAAAGATGATTCTAGGCTTATGAGGCCTAAAAGGGGAAGGAACATCACCTTTGTTCTTGGTTTTGTTCTCTACCTTCTTCTTCATCTCTACTTGGTACTCAGCCTCTGATCTCGTGATAAATTCCTTCAGTATGATCCCTTTGGCTGCTAACCAATCATTGGTGTTAGCCAATATTGGTTCAAATCTTTTCCTTAGAGAAGTTAGTTCCTTCTGAGACCACTGAGTTGGAGGAAGAGGGGAGCCAGCAACCTTTTTAGCCAGGTACCTACTATTGATAATATTCCCATCATCGACTAGATTAGAGGGGATCTCTACAAGCCCTAGATATTCAATTTGCTCTAGGGTCAACCTGCAATAGTCCATCTTTTTTATTTCTTTGGCCGTCCTTAGGTCTATCTAAATGTCCTCAATCATGGGCTCATGTAATTGAGTCTTTCACCTGATTTTATCCTTGACTCCCTTGTAGTCAAATTTGTCTCTTCTCTTAAACTATTTTAGGGTGACCATTTGCATCTTTATTTCCATGACTTTGGCTTTGGTTGTTGTTGCAATAGAGTACCTACCAATTTCGACTAGAAACTAAAAACCTAGCTTTTTCAACTCCATTTGTCTAGTATGCACGATAACCAGTTGTCAGCAAAGTTTCATTAGAACCAATTTGTCATAAGGGAACCTGGGGAGCATATAGGGGTAGCCTTGGGAAAATCCAACCTAAAGATAGTAGAAGGTGGGAAATAGGAGGAACATACACTCGTAGTTGTTGACAATTGTCCAAGCCTCATCTGATACTCTCTTCTACTCAAGCTGAGGGTTGAAGAGACATAAAAATATGGCAAAGAAAGCATCATTTACCCTTTTGAAATGGTGGGTTGATCCTTGCAGAGTTAGCTGGGGTAATATGAGTAAACCAGGGTGGTCTTTCTATACCCTTCAGTTGTTAAACTTGAGAAAGTTTCTATTGATGTAGCTATGTACACAAGGTACAAAGTCATATAGAACTTGGAAGAAGTATGTACCTTAGTTAGCTGCTCATGGAGGGTGTTGCTAATTTTTTCACCCCAAAAGATAACCTGCTTACCCTGGAGGATGATCTTGATGAATGGGTACATCCATTCATGGAACTGTGAAGAAGATGGGAGGCCTCTCACTCTGCTAAGAAGGGTGATCAAGTCACTGACTTCTTCAATAAAATTACTCCTCAAAAAGTTCCATGGCCATCTAGATAGACTAGTTCTAGGTGTCTTTAGCCATCTGTTATTCATGACTTTCTTTTCCCTTTTAGGGTCCTTATCGTACTCCTTATGGGCTTTTATGAAGTTGATATTTAGTACTTCAGTAGCAGGAGGGCACATGAAGACTTTGTCTATGAATTCAAGATCTAGCCAAATTATCACATTACTGCTGACATCTGAGACTTACCTTGTCTCCTTGTTGTAGAAGGGGGCACATTGGAGGATGAATTTTGCATGATGTGCTACCACTAAGAAAGCAGCAACCAAGTGATGTTGCTTTCAATGATCCTCTTTACTTCAGAGCTTGGGTTCATCACCTTCATTCGATCCATGAACTCGGCCATATCTACATGGCCAATTTTAGTGTCCCAGATGTCGTTGACATTGGAGGTGACTGAAGTGATCGAGAAGATGCCTTAGTACTTGCACTTCATCATCTTTGCCTTTTTGGGAGATGCTTTCGACATTGGAACTGGTCTCAATCAGATGGGCATTGATGAGCAAGAGCCTTTAGAAAGAACTGTAGCCATGATCACATAATTAGGGAAAAGGGAGAGAGTTGGAGAATTTGCATATCAAATGATTATGACTAATGAAGGGCACTTAAAAAAGCCAGGTCAAAAAAAGGGGCAGAAAATGAGGAAGAAAGGGAAAGAAAGGGAAAGGATGAAAAATCCTCTAGAGTTAGAAAAATATAGAGGACAAATGCAGGAGTGGTGAAAATCACCACCCCTACGAAAAGAATGGAAAGAATGCAAGTGTGGCAAAATTTGTCACCCATGCAGGATCAGCCTACATAGGTGGCAAAATTCACCGCCTCTGTAGGTTAGGGAAAGAAAAAGTAGGGGTGGCAAAAATCACCGCCCCTACACATTGAACATGCATCAGCAGTTAAATTTGCCGCCAATGCAAGTCTTTTGGCTGGGGGATGCATGGGTGGTGAATTTTGCTGCCCTTGCATGCAAGGCTTGCGTGGGCAGTGAAATTTGCCACCCACACAAGTTAAAGGCTTGGGGGCTAAGGCACAAGTGGCAAAAATAGCTGCCCATGTAGGTTTTTGGTTAAAAACCATGGGTAGAAGGGAGGGGCGATGGAAATCACTGCCCCAACACTAGGAGAAAAATGGGAAGGCTATCATAGAGGGGGAGGTGAGAGATGATGAAAATTGCCACCCTCCCAGGAACAGGTTGACTGGTCAAAACAACAACAAAAATAAAACCCCAACAATGACAAAAGCACATTAACAAAGTAAAGAATAGGAAAAGAAACAAAATAAATGTTAAAAATAGGACCCACCTCAAAAACCACACGCACAGCAAGCTCAAATCCACAAAAATGCACTTCAACTCATTCGCCGAATCACCCAGATGCAAAAAGCAGGAGGAAAGGAGGAAGAATGAGAAGAAATGAGGCCCAAAATGGATTATATGGGGTGAAAAACAACCCTAACAACCCACCGCACATAGAAATAAATGTCATGCACAGAAACTGAGGCATGCATGGGTGGCAAAATTTACCACCCTTACATGTTCAGTTAGTTCAGATGTAGGGGCATCAAAATTTGCCACCCTTGTAGGCAAAGTGCATGGGTAGCAAAATTTTCCACCCTTGCAGGCAAAATGCAAGAGTGGAAAAATTTGTTGCCCTTGCATCTCAAAGGGAAAATGCACTAATAGCAAATTTTGCTGCTTGTGCACAAAAATAGAAGAAATGAAACACTAACACTAAAAGAGGTGGGTTTGGTCCCCTGGACACATTGAGACCATAATGACCTTCACTTTTCAAGGAAGATGTGATTTACAAATTTTGGAAGGTGCAGTCAGACCAAGACGAGAATGAGAAGAAGCCATCTTAAAAAACAAACTTAGAGAAACAAAAGATGAAACGGACCAATTTTGTAGGAGGTTGTTCCCAAAAATGGGCTAAGCTAATTTTGAAAACAATAGCTGGCTCCTATTGGGGAACTTCCATTAATCAAATCAATTAATGGGAGTAGAAACCAGTCTCTAAGTGCCTTCATCCAAGCCATTGGGCTACAGACTCAAGCTAAAAAAATGAAAGAAAAATAGACAAAATGCAAAAATTGTACATATATACAAATGGACTTATCTAAGCTTCAAGGATTGAACAGCTTCAAATGTTGCCCATTATGAGGTAATGCAAATGGCATTTCATCTTGGTACTCTAGCAAGAAGCTAGCCTCACCACAGAGCTATCAAATGGTGAACGGGCCTCTCCATAGGGAGTCAAATTTGTCGTGCATCCCTTTTGGTTCTTGCCTCTTATCCCACAATAGGACTTGATCTCCAACTTGGAAATTGCAAACCTTAGCTTTTTTATCAAAAAGTGCCTTTACCCAGTTTTGATGCTCCATAATCCAATCCACTACCATGGTTCATTGCTCATTCAGCTTGGTCAGACACATGATCCTTTTGTCGACTGAGCTTTCAAAGGTTGAGTCTTTGATTGCTTTAGTTAACCTGAGTGATGGTAGTTCAAGGGTGATGGGGATTTCTACATTCAATTCATATAGAAGCTATAAAGGTGACATACCTATAGCCATTTTGGGTGTTATCCTATCTTCCCATAAAGCATCATATAATGCTTTTTACCAAGTTCTCCGATTGTCATCCACCAACTTCCTGATAATAGTGACTAGGTTCTTATTACTCGATTCTGCTTGGCCATTTCCTTGAGGGAAATAATCTGAAGTGTGGGATAAGGTAATTCCATAATAAAAACAAAATTGAGTAATTTCATGTGATGAAAAATAGGCCGCATTATCTGTTACAATCTTTAGTGGGACCCCAAATTGAGAGATGATATTTTCTTTGAGAAAACTGCACACCACTTCAGACATAGAGTGTTTAGTTGGGATGGCCTCCACCCACTTAGTGAAGTAATCTATTACTATGAGGACATAATAATGCCTGACACTTGAAGATGGGTTGACTATGCCAATGAAGTCAATATCCCACTGCTAAAATAGTTCCTCGATCACTACCAGCTTGAGAGGCAAAGCAGCTAGCTTAGGCTTCCCAACAAACTATTGGCACAATTCACACCTACGCACCCATCTATAGGCATCCTAGAAAAGTGTGGGCCAATAATACCTTGCTCATAGAATTTTGTGTGTTGTCATCGGTGCAAAAAAAGCCCTCCATAGGCCAAATTGTGGAAAGACTCTAAGAGTTTTCCTTGTTGCGCCTTATCAACACAACAAAAAAATGCCCCATCCAGGTTTCTCTTGTAAAGAACATTATGCCACAGGACATAACCAACTACTTTTAATTTAATATTCCATTTCTCTTTATAAGAAAGATGAGTGGGACACTCACCATATGTTAGAAAATGGGCAATGTCGAAATACCACTCATCAGTAGTTGCAACAAAGAGGACCATAGACACGCCTTCGATCTCTACTTCTTCATTTTTTGCTTCATCTAGAATGTTGTTGGAAATCAACTGGAAAAGACCCCTTCCTTGCACAAGCTTGGTAGGTTTGATGTCTAGATCAAATTCTTGAGTCTTGGAAATCCAGTTACCTCTCTTTGTATCGAACTCTTACTGAGTCAAGATGGATTTTACTGTTGTGTCTGGTACAAAAACTTCAGTGTGAGAGTTCAGGATATAAAACTTGAAATGCTTGACTACTTTAACCACTGTGTATGCATGCTTCTACATAAGGGAATATTTTAGCTCATGAACCTTGAGTGGACAACTCATGAAAGAGATAGGAGATTCTTTGCCTTCTTGATTTTGTTGGACTAAAATGGTTGAAAGTGTATGCTCGAAAGCATAACTGTATATTTTGAAACTTTTAGTATAATCTGGCCAAACCAAGATTGGTGCATGAGCAATTGCTTCTTTGATTTCTTTGAGCACTAATTTGCCCTTAGCAGTCCACCTAAATGTAGCATTGCCTTTCATCATGTTGACAATGTGATGAGTTTTCTCAGTAAACTCAGGAATGAACCTCTAAAGAAAATTCACCTTTCCAAAGAAAGAGTGAACTGTGGTCTTGCTAGTAGGCAGAGTAAGTTCCTGGATAGACTTGACTCTCTTTGAATCAATTTTAATACCTTCACGAGACACAATGTGTCTGAGAAGTTTCTCTTCAGTTACTCTGAAGATAGATTTCTTTGGGTTTAAAGAAATACCATTCTGATGACAGCGTTCCAGTATCCTTTGCAAATGGTGAACATGTTCAGAATGATGTTTTGAAAACACTATTAGATCATCCAGGTATACTACAATGAATTTTCCCATCTCATCTTTGAAAGTGAGATCCATCACCCTTTGAATGTTGTGGTGGTATAACAACATCCACCTCTCTTTTTTCAGAGGTGATGTACAAGGAGCAAGAGGGAGAAATCTTGGTCGTGGGCCAACAACATTCCTCTTCTTTCAAGAACGGTATCCAACATAGAGTAGGATATCACTTGAAGTAAATAACAAAATTTCACAAAGAAACTCATGTAAGCTCAAAGTCTTCCGTAGCCTCCTTCACCAATTTGGAACAAGCGTAATCGTAGAATGAAACGAAGCACAAAGTCTCTGCCTGAAACTACAAAAAGATAATAGAATCACAAAGATAAAAGTAGCTCAAAGTCTCTCTTCTACCTTTTAGAAACACCCTCAGATAATATTAACACGCCCACTTTGCTTATTAAATTAGATAAATAAGAGATTATCAGGAAAGAGAACATAAGAAACTATTTCCTAAATAACATAGATAACTTCAACACAAAGTCTGAAATAAACCTGCTTCTCATTCATTCAACAAAATATGATTTACAAGTTGAGCACAAAGTCTCAAAAAGTGTCTCAATTTCAGCAGAGTTTTTGCTCTCAATTATCCAAGATCCATTTACAAAAGAGGTCTCCACTATATATAGGGAGAAACTCTCAAAATTTAGAAAATAATAAAATACAAAAATATCTTAGTCAAAGATGACTCATCTTTGACTTTGAGATATTTTTCCAAACTTTTTACATGTAATTACATATTACAAAATTGTATGCACTTTTCACAAGACAAAAGTGCATAAGGAAAGAAGAAGAGAGAAGGGGGAAAAACTTCAGTTCTTGCTACCAAACTTCTTCAAATGAGCATCGTACATAGCAATGGATGCTTGAATTCCTATACTATTTGGCACAACCGTGTTCTTGGAGATGATTCTAGCTCTGATTAAAGCGTCTTTCAATGCTATGATGGACTTATCATGACCAGTTAATCTAGATTTTAGATTGTCCAAAGTCAGCTGAGTATCTAGGATATTGTCCACAGAGGTCATTGAGAAGGCCTTTTCTTCAAAATCCCTTTGAATCATCCCTTTAAAACTTTGGATCATTTCTTAAGCTGAGAGAAATTGGTTATCTCTAGAAGTGAGGTTGCAGGGCAGTTCTTCTAGTTTATTGAGTAGGCCTGTGTCGCTCTTCTCACTAGCATCCCTGGAAGCTTTGAGATCTTCAATTAAATCTTTGAGTACCTGGATCCTAAAGATCAGTGACTCCTTAATCTCAACATAAGAGTCCTTGTTGGAGATGGCACCGATAGATATCAAGGTGCTTTTCTTCAGATCCTTCATCTCCCTCCATTTGCTAAGATCTTTTTCTAAACTATCAACCTCCTGAGAGATAAGAGAGACAAGGTCATCTAAATCTGCCCTCACCTTTTTCATTTTGTTCATCTTTTTTACAACCTCTATAAGCAAGGAAACTCCCTGAGTATGCATCTTTTCAATATAATCCTCCAAGACTTTCCCCTTTAAGTAAGTTTTCTCTACCTTTTGAATGACAAGGTCATCTACGGAGAAGGCCTCTAGGGTTGCGGCTTCAGTGGCAAGAGTGAACCTCCTTATTACAGTCGTCAATTGTTCTGTCTTGGCCTTGTAATAATCTTTCATCTCCTTTTCTCGATCAAATTTTTGGACCATGATGTCCATAGCAGACTGAAGGTCACTTTTCACACCTTCATGAGTAACTTTACCAAGTTCAACATGAGAGATGGAATAGATGCTCATTTCAAAACCCTCAAGGGTTGCATCCTGTGGAGGCTTAGCTATTTCTAGAAAATTTTGCCCTTTTTTGTCAACTAATTTTGAGAGGATCCTTAGCCTTTTAGGAGCCTTAGCTTTCATCGACACTATTTTGCCAAAATTGAAGTCATCTGGAGAGATGGCTAACTTCTTTCTTATGGGTGTGAAAGCTGACATCCATGACATGAGAGAAGTACCTATCATAGCAATGGTTCCTTAGCTGGCATTACCATGGTAGCTTCTACACTGCTAGTGGTGACAGTAGTCACAGTTAGAGTAACAGGTGAAACTGTACCAGCCATAGATTATGGCTCTTGTGTAGAACTTTCTCCTAGATTGAAAGAAGGAGATGACAAACTTAGAATGGATCTAGAGGAGCAAGGAGTACCTCCAAAATCACCCTGAGGATTGCCAAATATAACCCTGGAAGGAGAGGTGGCTCCAGAAGAAGGGACATTGATTGGAGAGAAAGGAGAAGGAGGTGCCATAGGAGACTGAGGTGGAGAAGGAGAGATGCTTTTGAGTGGTTGTGCTTTTTCTTGTGAAGGCAGAGGTGAAGTGCTTTGCTGTCCTGATGGCTAGTCATCTATCTCCATTGGTTGAGCTGCCTGTTTTTGAGAACTCTATTCTGCAACCCTTTTAGCCACTGCTTTTGACTCCTCAGTAGTCTTTGGTTTTTTAGAAACAAAGATGATTCTAAGCTTGTGAGGCCTAGAAGGGGAAGGAACATCACCTTTGTTCTTGGTTCTATTCTTTGCCTTCTTCTTCATCTCTACTTGGTACTCAGCGTATGATCCCATGATAAATTCCTTCAGTACGATCCCTTTCATTGCTAACTAGTCATTGGTGTTAGCCAGTATTGGTTCAAATATTTTCCTCAGAGAAGTTAGTTCCTTCTGAGACCACTGAGTTGGAGGAAGAGGGGAGCCAGTAACCTTTTTAGCTAGGTACCTGCTATTGATAAGATTCCCATCATCGACCAGATTGGAGGGGATCTCTATAAGCCCCAGATATTCAATTTGCTCTAGGGTCAGCCTGTAATAGTCCATCTTTCTAATTTCTTCAGCCATCCTTAGGTCTATCTAAATGTCCTCGATCATGGGCTCATGGAATTGAGTATTTTGCTTGATTTTGTCCTTGACTCCCCTATAGTCAAATTTGTCTCTTCTCTTAAACTATTTTAGGGTGACCATCTGCATCTCTATTTCCATGACTTTGGCTTTGGCTATTGTGTCAATAGAGTACCTACCAATTTTGACTGAAAACCTAAAACTTGGCTTTTTTAGCTCCATTTGTCTAGTATGCATGACAACCAGTTGTCGGCAAAGTTCCATTAGAACCAACTTGTCAGAAGGGAACCTGGGGAGCATATAGGGGTAGCCTTGGAAAAAGCCAACCCAAAGATAGCAGAAGATGGGAAATTGGAGGAACATACACCTATAGTTATTGACGACTGTCCAAGCCTCGTTTGATACTCTCTTCTGCTCAAGTTGAGGGTTGAAGAGGCATAAAAATATGGCAAAGAAAGCATCATTTACCCTTTTGAAATGGTGGGTTGATCCTTACAAAGTCAACTGGGGGTAATATGAGTAGACCAAGGTGGTCTTTCTATCCCCTTCAGTTGTTAAACCTAGGAAGGTTCATATTGATGTAGCTATGTACACAAGGTATGAAGTCATATAGAACTTGGAAGAAGTTTGTACCTTAGTTAGTTGCTCATGGAGGGTGTTGTTAATTTGTTCACCCCAAAAGATAACTTGCTTACCTTAGAGGATGATCTTGATGAATGGGTACATCCATTCATGGAACTATGAAGAAGATGGGAGGCCTCTCACTCTGCTAAGAAGGGTGATCAAGTCACTGACTTCTTCAATAAAATCGCTCCTCAAAAAGTTTTGTGGCCTTCTAGATAGACTAGTTCTAGGTGTCTTCAGCCATCTATTATTCATGACTTTATTAGCCCTTTTAGGGTCCTTATCATACTCCTTTTGAGCTTCTATGAAGTTGATCTTTAGTACTTCAGTAGTAGGAGGGCATATGAAGACTTTGTCTATGAATTTGAGATCTAGCTGAATTATCATATTACCATTGGCATCTGAGACTGGCCTTGTCTCCTTGTTGTAGAAGTGGGCACATTGGAGGATGAATTTTGCATGATGTTCTGCCACTAGGAAAGTAGCAACCAAGTGGATGTTGCTTTTAATGATCCTCTTTACTTAAGAGCTTGGGTTCATCACCTTCATTCATGCCATGAACTTGGCCATATCTACATGGCCAATTTCAGTGTCCCAGATGTCATCGACATTGGAGGTGACTGAAGTGATCGAGAAGATGCCTTGGTACTTGTACTTCATCATCTTTACCTTTTTGGGAGACGCTTCTGACATTGGAACTAGTCTCGATCAGATGGGCGTTGATGAGCAAGAGCCTTCAAAAAGAACTGTAGCCATGATCACATAATTAAGGAAAAGGGAGCTAGTTGGAAAATTTGCATATCAAGTGATTACGACCAATGGAGGGCACTTAAAAGGGCTGGGTCAAAAAAAGGGGTAGAAAATGAGGAAGAAAGGGAAAGAAAGGGAAAGGATGAAAAATTCTCCAGAGTTAGAAAAATCCAGAGGAGGAATGCATAAGCGGCAAAAATCACTGCCCCTGCAGAAAGAATGGGAAGAATGCAAGGGCGGCAAAATTTTCCACCCATGCAGGATCGGCCTGCATAGGTGATGAAATTTGCCACCTCTATAGGTTGGAGAAATAAAAAGTAGGGGCAGCAAAAATTGCCACCCCTGCACATTGAACATGCATCAGCGGCAAAAAAATTTGCCGATGCAAGTCTTTTGGCCGAGGGATGCATGGGGGGTGAATTTTGCTACCCTTGCACGCAAGGCTTGTGTGGGCAGTGAAATTCACTGCCCACACAAGTTAAAGTCTTGGGGGCTAAGGCATAGGCAGAAAAAATAGCCACCCGTGTGGGTTTTCAGTTAAAAACCATGGGTAGAGGGGAGGGGTGGTGAAAATCACCACCCCAACACGGGAAGAAAGACAGGAAGGCCATCATGGAGGGGGAGGTGAGAGATGATGAAAATCACCACCCTCCTAAGAACAGGCCATCCAGTCAAAACAACAACAGAAATAAAACCCCAACAATGACAAAAACACATTAACAAAGCAAATAATAGGATAAGAAAGGAAACAAATGTTAAAAAAGGACCCACCTCAAAAACCACACGCGCAGCAAGCTCAAATCTACAAAAACACACATCAACTCATTTACCAGATCACCCAGATGCAAAAAGAAGGAGGAGAGGAGGAAGAATGAGAAGAAATGAGGCCCAAAATGGATTATATGGGGTGAAAAACAACCCCAACAACCCACCGTGCATGGAAATAAATGTTGTACATGGAAATTGAAGCATGCATGGGCAGAAAAATTCACTGCCCTTGCACGTTCAGTTAGTTCAGATGCAGGGGCAGAAAAATTTGCTGCCCTTGTAGGCAAAGTGCATGGGTGGCAAAATTTGCCACCCTTGCAGGCAAAATGCAAGAGTGGCAAAATTTGCTGCCCTTGCATCTCAAAGGGAAAATTCACTGGTGGCAAATTTTGTCGATCGTGCACAAAAATAGAAGAAATGCAACACTAACACTAAAAGAGGTGGGTTTGGTCCCCTGGACACATCGAGACTGTAATGACCTTCACTTTTTAGGGAAGAAGTGATTTACAAATTTTGGAAGGTGCAGTCAGACCAAGATGAGAACGAGAAGAAACCATTTTAAAAAACAAACTTAGAGAAACAAAAGATGAAACAGACTAGTTTCGTAGGGGGTTGTTCCCAAAAATGGGCTAAGCTGATTTTGGAAACAACAGGTATCTTTAGTCTCATAGGGATAAAGGATGGGAATTAGACATACACATTTTTTTCTTGATGACATGTATGAGTGTTGATTTTCAAACTTGCATAAAGGTAAGATGAGGGCTGATTAAGGTAAATACCCCAAATAAAACACCATTTTCTATGTCTTTTTAGTGTGTACTTAATATTGAGGAAAGGATAATTAATTATCATATATGTATACATCAATTCACTTGTCATAGATAATATTTGGACAAGATATACTGACTAAGGTTTTAAATAAGTTTCATATTTTTTAAACATGTGCAATCAATATTAAAATAGGTTACCCTCTTTCATGATGACTTTCACTATCAAATTGTTTATTTTTTTGTATTCCCTCTATCATATGATCTGATGTGGTCATTAAATTAGACCATTATTTGTTTTATGTAGTCTCTTTTGCATTATTCTAGAATCTCCTTTTGAACATTTTCAATCTTTGATAGAACTTAGGTGAGTCATAAATCAAGTACAAATCTCTATCTTTATTTTTTAAAATATAAAATTCTCAAGTTAATTTTATTAATTTGATCTTATATAAATTGAACAATTTTATAGGTCTTTATTTACTAAATTTTAATGCATTTATGTCAAATATACCTTTCCCTAAGTTTTTATGGTGGACATAGTTTTTTCAATATTATGAACCCTCTAGAAAATTAGGCTCCTCATAATATCATAGTATATATGTATTTCTCCACTTATTCATAATTTCCTTTGCATTCCTTCTCATACCTATTATTTTATATTATCCCTGTTTAATCCTCATAAAAATAAATTACTCCTCAATCACTCATTCCATGTTATAAAATTCCTCATCCTTATGCATTCTACTTTATCCAAATGTATCATATATAAGCACATATGTTACAAGCAAAGAAAATTGCATGCCATAAACCTATCCATTCCAAATTCTCACATAATATTTATATTTATCCCCATTATTTCATATTATCCAAATTTGTGTGAACTATCCCTCTATATCCATCATGTTAAGCCTTATGAGCCATCAACAATGTCCAAATTTAAAACTTTGGCATCTTTCATGGGGTTATGAAGTACCCATACGCAACTTTCCTTACTAGTATGATTTATATTTCTTGCATGGAAATTTTAGAAACATTCTTCCATTTCTATGGCAAATTTTATTATATTCCTACACATTTTACTTATTCAACTATAAAACTAAAAACCTATTTCCACCCTAAACTACTTGGTCATAAAGAACATATTTTTGAAAAAAATGACATTTTCAAGGATTGTTGTACATCTCAATTCAACGTCCTTTCATATTTTAAGGGCCCTTAGTTCTATCTAAACATACATGATTTATTGTGTCATCCTCAAAATACTTATCAAACCAAAAAGAGTCAAATACATTAAACATGCAAATTTTCATTATTCTTCTTATACTTTGAGTCATACATGATAACATGGCTACCCAAACAAATCATCTTGATGTGCTTATCTTGACATGATTTTTGGCATTGCTTCTGAATAACTTGGTTTCACTGTACATAAAAACTATTTTCTTATATCACCATAAACTCAATCATTTGTGAATTTAATGATTCACCATCATCCAACCTATATTTTAAATTAATATAAAGGTTTAGGATTAATAAATTAATATGAATCACAACCTTGTGCCCATATATTAACTTAAATGGTGTCTAATTTATGATTCTCTTATCGATGGTTTGATATGCCTAAAACATTTTATTTATCATTCATCCCAATCTTTTATCCTAATATCACAAACCTTATAATATTATCCAAGATCTTGTTAAATGAATCAACTATCCCATTATCCTATGGATGATATGGATAGCTCTTATCATTTTAAACTATGGTCATTCTCAAATTTTATTAAATAATTTTGGCCATAAAATGTGTATCTTGATCACTAGTAATGCTTAACAAATAATCAAACCAAGTGATAATGGTTTCATAAATGAATTAAATTAAAATCTTAGATGTACAATCCCTAGTATTCAAATCTTTGTCCTAATGGTTCAGTGACTAAGTATGAGTGAAAATGTAGTGTGATCCACTTATCCATGTTCATGGGTTAATTTTACCAATAACTTCCATAACCCACTTTTCAAATGGTTCCCAAATTAACATAGGAATCTCATCATTTATATTAGGCTTACCAATCTTGTGACAATGATTACATGTGCATGTATGTTTTTATGTATACTTTTGTAAATTGGGACACCATAATGCTAACTAAAATATCATCATATTCATGTCCTTTTCCTACATTATTTCTATCTATAAATCCTTCATGAATTTTTTTTAGATCAGTGTTTAGATTTTAACCAGAGATATAACTAATTTTGGGGCACAAACTAGGGTCCCGATCCATGAGAGAAATATAGAACCATTAATACTTTTATCACATTGAAACCATTGATTAAATATCCACATACAGCCTATAAATTCCCTCTAAGATTCAAAATTGGGTGGGGATGGGCACAACCAAACCACTTCACCAATCCTTCTACATCTCATTGGCCTCCTTCATGAATTTGTTTAATATACCTTCCTTTCATGTTTTGAAATGTAACAACTAATACTCCATCAAAACCCATCTTGCATAAATTCCTATATGTCACATAATAAGGCATTGTGCACATAACCATCTATGTCTAGTGTGTTTAGTGTAATGGGATGGCACACACACTAATTTAAGGAATATAGTGATCCCATCTAGTTCTTCAAGAACATTTATATATAAAACTATTGAACCTTGGCAAGTCATATTCGATATCATTATGCTCTACTTCCCTTGTATTAGTTTTATACAAATTATTAAGCCCCATATGTTATTTTCCTTTTTTTACTACAACCTTAAACTCAAATTCCTATAATAGGATCAACCACCTACATACATGATCATACAATATTGACTTATTTAATAAATATTTTAGCACATATTCATCAATGAAAAAGGTGAATAGGGTTCTAATATATATTGTATAATTTTTTTTAATAGACATACTATCCCAAATTCATCATTTTCCATTGTGGCATAATTATCATCTATAAATTTCATCTTCTTGTTGGAAACATAGATAATGTGATTAATATTACCCTCACCAAGTTTCATAAATATTTCCCTAATGGTTGTATTTGACGTGTCCACATAGACATGGAAGAGTTTTCCCCAATTTAAAAACAAAAATATAAGAATTTAAATTATAAATAATTGTATGCTTTAATATGTCAAATTCTACTTGTTCATCATCCCCCAATAAAATGGGTCATTATTATTTAAAAATCCTTCTAAGGTATGAATATATTTTCATAGTTATAAGTAAATTTCCATTAATACCTTGTATGACCTATGAGCATGAAAACTTCCTTTGGCTTTTCAATCACACATAACTATAAAATGACCTTGATCTTTTAAATGTAAACTAACATGTCATATTTTTAGATAAGATGACTAGAAATTATACTAAATGGTGTCATGAAAATAAAAATATTTAGGTTGAGCACTATCTAAAACTACCATCATTCTCAAACATAAAACACATCAGTTTTAAATTATCATGCAACATGGCATATGTTTCCCAATCATCCATATACACTTATAGGAACACATGAATAAAATCCTTAAATTTTTATGCCATAATATTATACAATTTAGTAGGTATTTTTATAAAATTTAAAGGCATCACATTCTTATAAAATGTGAATTAAATCTTGAGCACTATCTAAAACTACCATCATTCTCAAACATCAAACACATCAGTTTTAAATTATCATGCAACATGGCATATATATCCCAATCATCCAAATACGCTTATAGGAACACATGAATAAAATCCTTAAATTTTTATGCCATAATATTATACAATTTATAAGGTATGTTTCTAAAATTTAAAGGCATTACATTATTATAAAATGTACTTAATTTTATATCAAAGGTGATTTTAACCTCATATTCTTCCATAATTTTTTCTTGCCAATACCCAAAGAATCCATCTCTAAAAAGGTATCCTTATTAAATGGAGTAATAAATTAGTTTCTTGTGTAAATAACATTCATTGCCTTGAACTCTACATAGATCCAAATATATATATCATTTTTGATAAAGATGATAATTTGAGTCACCCACTATGATTCATCTATATAACTCTTGGCTTCAATCAGATCGCATATTTCTCAAAGAATTTTTAAAACCCTTCATCACATGATCCAACTAGGGAATAAATCTACATACCCATTGATGAGCTCTACCATTTTTATAAGTTATATTCAAACTAATATAATCCAATGGTTGTTATATTTGTATCTTATTCACTAGAAATGTTATCCTCTTTTATTTTCAATGGTTGTCATAAGTTTTATTGCAAGGAAACATATTTTTTATATTGAATTATTTATTCCCATTATTTTTATTCAACATTAATATGATGCAACTCCTTTATCCATTTATATTTATCCTCAATATTAAAATATTTTTTATGTGTAACCACAAATTAGTTAGGTGGTATAGGGAATTAGGCAAACCTCCCTTGATATATAATGGGGTTGAGTTTAACATGATACTATTTCCTTTTATATTATGCTTTCTCAATCCTCTTATTTGAAAAGTGGACCCATATATAACTCATTTTCTTGGTTCATCACACTCATGTGGTACTTAATTTCACCATCATTATAGGTCATCACCATGTACAAAGCTTATAATCATTTATGTATTGAGGTATTAAGATCGGAGAAATAAAATTCCCTATATATTTAAGGTTTTAAACTTTCCAAAATAACTATCCCATAAATCATATCATAATAAACATACTTTATATACAACCATATTTATCGGTTTTATATATATATATATATATATATATATAAGTCTCATATTACATTCATATTCCAAATCATAGTTCACTAGAAATTTTATTGGGGGATGCTAGACCTTGTGTATGGTGGAATCCTTCAATAAATATTATCTTGAGACAATTTAGCTAAAAGGATTTATTTAAACTTATGCCAACACTAAAATTTATCCTTGTGTGTATCCCACCACCTAGTCAAACTATAATGAAATAAATATGTAATACAAGTCGTTCTTTCTTATTCATCTGGAACATAGACCTACATTTTAGTGAAAAATATAAGGATTCTACATAGAATTTCATATCAAGGGATCTTGGTAAGCATCCCCTCAGTGATCTAGAATACTTGACTATTTAAAACTTTTGAACCCATGTGGCATTTAAAAGATCATATTTATTTTGTGTGTTATAAGACTACAAGCATCCCATTCTACCGACAAGGTTCCCTTTTTAAGGGAGGTAATTTAACATTCATTTCCCTAAGACTTGGCTATTTCTTCTTAAACTACCACCTTTTCCCATGGCATGCCTTAGCATGCCACACCATCTTCTTTATATCACATATTCAACCTTATCATAGTGCTTTAAGGTGACCTCTGAATCTAAATCAAATTTATTATGTTATATTAACACTTCATCATGGGTATTTCAATATATTATTTTACACATAGATTTACCTTGTAAATTCTATCTATGTCCTCTTCTTTGATATCCACTAAATCCACATAAGTAGTTCATTTAGGATAGCTAAGCAAAACTATTACCCACTTTGTATCATTCTCAAAGCTCATTATTTAATTTTTAAATCTTATGTCAACCCTACTTAAAAAAAAAGGGTATTCCAAGTAATAATGGGTAATTATATGTCTTTTCCATTTATATCACATTAAGATATAAATATAATTTGAATCCCATAAATTTTCTTTTCATATCGTGTAATATTACCAAGGGTTGTTCACAAGTCTTGTTATCCTTGAATAAGACATGCAGTGATGGTTTTAAGGAAGGACTCACCACAGCCTTCAATGCCTATTTTTAAAAAAACTTTACTTAAATCCCTTATCTATTACTATATTTTTTACATAATAACCAATTTATATACATTCAACATTAATTATGCATCATATGTGGAATTCTTGGTCTATAATATATGGTTTGGTTATTCTACTATAGGTGGCAGTAGCATCTACACTAGGGTATTTATATATAGATTCAACATTGCTAATACACCTTCATAATGTAACATATTCATAATCTCATAAGAAATATTTAAATCTTTCTTCATATTATGTGTGTTTTGGATTTGTTTTACGATAACCTTGGTTTTGTTTCTCAAATATGATGTGCTACCTTCTATAAAAATTAACACTATTATATGGTATAAAATATTTTTGCATGATTTATCTGGGGTATCACTCACTTAGTAATATTCTAATTGGGACATATATTTTCACTAGTATACATTCTACTATGAGTAAGAACATGTACCAGGTGTAATGGTGTAGATAGTCATTAAACTCAACTCATAATTTGGGCTAAATCATGCTAGTGTTATTTTTATGTTCCTTCTATTTTTAAAACAATTTAATATTGTTTTTTATTATATTCCTCCTCACAATGACCAAAACTTGGGAACTATTATCCTCAAAAGTTTCACCCTTGAGGAGGTTGTTCAAGCCTACTCACTTAAGTGATAACATGAAGACACCTCTAGGTTGTGGGTGGACTAATCAATGAGATGAATCTCTATATATGGATAGCTCCCTTGATGTTATCACTTAAGTGAGGAGGATTGAAAAACCTCCTCAAAGGTGAAACTTTTGATGATAATAGTTATGGCACGCCCGATGGGACAAGGATTACATCTCATTAAAGATTTTTTAATTTTACTCTTCAACACATCAGCATTTAGAGGCATGACCATAAGCATCAATGGTGACTCTAAGTGAATCTCAACTAGTTTAAGCATGCCAAGTGTCTAAAATCAAAAAATTGGTATGTATTATAATCATTCTTTTGGTTAAGATGCATACTCTATGAATTCATATTCTCTGTATCTAGTTAATGTCATTCATGGATTTACCCCAAGTGGATCCCAAGAATCACCATCCCAACCTTACCAACGCCATCAATATCCTTATATACCCTCTCCTAATTTAACTTGGCCTTTTTGGTAACCTTCTTTCCCATATAGTCAACCTTGTAAAAGCTATGATAATCTTACTCAATATCTAAAATAAATTATATTGGAATATGAAATGCAAATAAGGCAGATTGATATAGAAAAGGATCTTGGCCTAAGTGTCCCTATCCCTTCCAATCAAAGTGAGATCATTCAAAAATAAATAATTTTCTTACAATTGCTCAAGAATAAGTGGGTAGCCATTAAGAGAGAAAACCAACATCTACCAATTGATGAAGTGTTAGAAACAAAATGGATAATTTGATGTATTGACAATATATTAGCACTTGAAGAGAGGTATAAAATTCAATATATTTAGTCTTTTATTCATCCTCCTACTCCACATCAACCTTATTTTTCTCCAAACCTAGTTTAAGTTATAATAAGCCATCAAGAGAGGCATATGCCAATGTTACCTTCACCCAGCCTTCCTCAAGAGCATAAGACCATTCCATTTTGGAGACCTTCATAGGCTAAGACCACTAATTATGTCATTCCTACTCTTGAGAAATAACCTTATCTGATGCCTATCCAAAGTCAAGAAAAGGAGAAGTGTATGGAGTTTAATTAAAGATATATCTCAAGTTATTCATGTTATTCACCTACCCTTCAAGATATAGACATATATGAATTTTAAGACACCTCAAAGTTTGATATAGAAATTGAAGAGTGGAAAGAGAAGAATAAAACACCTTAATATCAATTATCTTCTCTATCCCTTCAAGAACGTCATAATCAACCTAGTACTCTCAAAGTCCTAAGTTATAAGAAAATTATATCAAGTTTAAATCAAGCTAATGAATTTTATTTCCCTCTCAACCCCTCCTTTTGTGAAGGAGAATCACTTGCATTAAAGGTAGAAGATGGAAATTTAGATATGTAGGAAATCTTGTCAAAACTAGGTGATGAGGTGGTAGTCCTTGAAAAGGAAAATTAATCAACTGCAATTGAATCTCAAAAAGGTTATGATGAGAGTGTTTCTAATGTATATGATGAGGAGATATTTCTTTCCACTCCTCCTTTTAAATAAATAAACAAATTAGTCTTCAAGGATGATGATAAATATGGTCTTGATGGAGGAGTGCAAGCTCATATGGTAATGACCTATTGTCAAAGTGATTCCACTGAAAAGAATGAAGAAGAAGATTTTGATCAAGCACGGCAACAACTATACCATAGTTTTATAGAAGAAATGGACTTGTTTGGCAAGCATGTGACCCCTCAGAACATGGAGGTGAATTTCAACACAATGTTTCAAAAGTTGCCAACTTTGTAGAAGAGGAAAAATTAGGTTTGGCACAAGAGAGACATGGTGAATTGAACCTTGAATGGGTAGATGAGATTCCATTATTTATGGAGAGATAAAAAACCACTCTAGTTCTCATGGATTGAGTCTTGATGAAGAGAAAACTGATTATGTATTAGTTAATCATGTTGTAACTAAACATGAGGTAAGTCTTCTTGAAGATACATTGGCTATTATCCTAGTTAAACCTCATGGGAAAAACATATAACTTGAATAACATAACTTGAAACCATGTCATGAGTCTATTCAATAATTTTAAGCATTTGACTAGCCTATTTTTCCTCAATATAATGACAAGATTGAAATTAAACTCAAATGCTTTACGGTGACCAAGAATAATTTGCCTTTTGGGAAGATCTAGAAAAAATATATAGTTTTGATAGTGAACATACAACCCATGAAGAGAAGGATAATATTGTTTTCTTAGCCAAGGATCATGATTAAAACATGCATGATAAGGATCTTGATGAAAACACCATGGTTGATGATATTTTTAAGTCTCATAAGTAATTTTAAGGAGGTCTTAAGGATATGTGGTAGTCTTATTTAAACATGTCCAAAGAATTTGAAATTTTTGATAGCTTCACACCTTGATAATAACAAGATAAATCTATTGATGAGAAGTACAAAATGCCTACAAAGACAACAAGTCCTATAGGTCATCACCAAAAGGTTAAAATCCATGGGTTAGAAATATATGATGAATATTATTCTCTTCAAGGTGAGAAAGAGATGTAATTTAAGGAACCAATAAAATATGAATATGAGAATGTTGTTGCCTTTATGAATCAAACCATGGTCACTTTAGAGGTCTCCCACATTGTCAATGATGGACAATAGTATGAGGTAGTAATTAAAGATCAAGATGAATTTGTCTTGGTTGGAGACATGTTTACTACTATAAATACATTTGATATCAAGCTAAAGAAGGTGGTGGTCAAGAAAAGAGTTGGTCAAGTAATAACAAAGTCTAATCAGTAGCTTACACATCACTCTTATTCATCATATGAAAGTGACTCAAGGATTCTTCCTTTTGATCTAAGAGGATAAATTATTATAATTTAGTTGTACATAGGAGTTTCTTGTCTTGTATTCACTCCGAGTTCTTTGTATCACAGTGTTTTATCTTTTTTTTTTGTTGTGTGTGTCATGATTTGGTGTGTTTTCTTTTATCTTGTTATGTTAGTGAATATAATCAATTATTTAAGTTGTTTAAATATGTTTGAATTCAATTGTCAAGGTTAAGTCATGCTTTGTGTTGAGATGAGATGACTCCATATCCCAATGGATAAACTAGGTAACCAGTCTAAGGTGCATAGCAAGCATGCAATCCTAGGAGGCTGTCAAATATGTTAGCCAAATTTTGGCTACCATGAATGAGGACCATTCAAAACTTTGATAAACTTGATATTAAATTTGTTTATATTTATTATGAAGGCTTTGTATTGGTCATTAATGATCTAAGTTGATAGGTAATTGTGTCCCACTTGGTATCTTATAAGGTCATTTAGGGTGGTAAAGTTGGTAGCTAAGTTAAGTCATGTTGTCTTGTCATCAAATAGTCACTCTTTATGGTCTTCATTATGGGTTTAGTGTTTAATGTAAGTTATACAAAGTTAAGGTAAGTGTGTAATAAATTAAATGTGGAGGCATACCCAAAGAGATAAGGTGGTAACCCTATATGGAACAAATGTGGTCTAAATTTGGTCAAATTGGTCAAAGAAGTAAACAAGTAATTTAATTACATTTTTATTTAAATAAAATTGGAGAGTTTAAAGTATTTATAACAATATTAAGGTATTCTACTAATTTAGTCTCATTGTGTTTTCTAATGTTAAAGATGACACTTGTTGGTCATGATAAAATATGAAGGTTTTATCCTTTGATAGAGGTTTTTTAAAATAATCTAACACCTATATGATGACATCATGTTGTACCTAACCATACGCATTCCCCAAATGTCTTACATAACTAAATTTTAATGTTGGAGACTATTTATAACTACCATTTATCATTTTACAATGCATAAATGAAGAGTTTTTTAGAGATATGTAGGAAAAAAATAGTGTGAGGCATTTTATCACTCTCTTCCACATTTGTACAGGTCAGGGAAAGATGAAAAGTCACCTAGTTCATCATCTCTACCATTTCCAAAGATCAGAACAGGCAAAATCTTAAGAAAATCATGCGTTTAGTGGTATCTTGTAGAGTTTTTATGATGGTTGACAAGGTAAAAATTTATAAAATGGTGCCCATGGTCTTATCAGACCTAAACCCATGAAAAATTTGGAGATTTAAAGCCAAATAGTGCAAAAAGCCACTCCATTTCTCCATCCATCTTCTTAGTAGCTCAAGATAGTCAATCAATTCATGGAGGGTACTACCATGAGAGATAAGGTTAGATTCCAAGATTTTAGCCATATGAGTGGACCCTAATTCCCTTTCACTCTTTTCCATTGGTTTTATGATTAATGCCATAGGTTTATGAGCCATCGTTAAGAAGGTTGCACACTCTTAAACACTACTTAAACCTTTCAAGATACCCAATGGAGGACATTGGCTTCATAAGTGCTTCAAATGGATTTAAATGGAATATAAACTCTTTGTCTAATAAATATACACTTATAATCACATGAATAAGTCACTATTTTGGCACATGAGAGGTACTATGGTACAGAATTTGGCCTAAAAATGGTTGTTATAGGCCTAAAAATATAGTTTTTGAGGGTTTTTCATGAGGTTTGATTGAGTGAGACCTATTATAGTTTCTTTGAACCATATATGACCTTTAAAAGGAAATTAAATATTCCTATAGATAATCATGAATAAGTTTTCAAATTATTGAAACACCATCAATTAATTTTAAGACACCTAAGGGTAAGTAAACATGCTATCAAGGGTTCTTATCAGACCTAATACACCTGTACCTCAATCTTGAAAATGTTTTTGAGCTTGAATAGGGGTATAATGATCTATTATATGGTGTATAATAGGTATTCAATTTGTGACAATGATCTTTAAGCAATAAACTAAGCTTATGATGACAAGAGAGACTTGTTCTTATATTCTCATTTGAATCAAGCAGGTTATTATATCAAATGTGGGTTCCTTATCAATTTGAATAAGCTTGAAACTTGATCCTCAACTCCACCAAATTGACATAAATCATTTAAGATCCTAGAGTGGTGTGGAGGATTTTAATGAGGCAAAGATGCCATATGTCAAGTTTCTAAGTTGTAAATACCCCTTCAAGAAGTTCATTGTAACTCTTCAAATAAGAACTCTTATGCCACTTGGTGAAGTTCATCATCAAGTTGAGTAACACATGTTAAATAGGATGAAAAGACTGTTATTGGCCTCTTCCATTTGGTCTTATAACTAATTTGAGGTGGATAACACTTTTTTATGTATCTCCTATGCCTCTCTCTCCTTCTCACATCCTCCTATATATGTTGCCTTGAATGGCTTGTTATGGATCCTTTGGCTAAGTATGGTGAATCCCTACTCAAATAAACACTTATACTATGTCTTTTAATGATGAATAAATTTATTTTATTACCTTTTAAAATTCTTTAAATTAGTGTTCTTATGTGATTGTTGATGAATTCTAGTAGTAGTGTTTTCACTCTCTCTCATTTGTCCTCTCCTACCTCTTTGAAAATGGATTGTCTTATTGTAGGTCACATAGTGAGTTTAGATAGATTTTTATAGCTTAGAAGTGGATATCATTCATTTTTTTCCTTCTTAGACATATTGATTATCCCTTCTATTCAATGCATTTTTTATGACCTCCATGTTAAAATACTCGTGCTTTAAGGTCTTTATTGAGTAGTGTGATCATACTCAAGCCTAATTCATGTTCTTAGTGCATTGTGGTCAATTGGAGGGTGTTAATTTGGTACATCACATCCTTAATTTAGTTTTATATAAGTTTCTCTCTCCCTTTTCCTTTGTAATCAATAGGGCTAGTAGTAGTTTTAAGGGTGATAACATCAAGGGAGATAGCCTTATATAGATATTCACCTCACTAATTAGGCCACCCATAACCTAAAGGTGTATCTAGGCTATCACTTAAGTGAGGAGGATTGAACAAACTCCTCAAGGGTGAAAAATTTGATGATATTATAAATTTAGGACATCATTGGTTGTAATGGTCAACTTTATCACAACTATAATAGGGAATGGGGCCACATCCACCACCATAACTACCTTTCCACTAGTGAATCCTCTCTGTCCTTAAAATACATTACAATGTTCTAGATTATCCTTGTACCTTGTTGTGGAATTAAATATAAACTTACCTCACTAATGGTTTAATCCATTAACAACTCAACACTTTAATCTATCATGAGTATATTAATTAAAACCCTAAAATTTATTATTCATAATAACCCCTTTATAGTTTTTAAAAATGGGCATGTGGAAGTGTTGTAGTATTCTTGACAAAACTCAAATCAGTGAGTATATGGAGGGTCTTGATAAAGCACTACTCTAATTTTATTTATTTATTAGGGCTTAATCTATCTAAGTATTACCCTCTATTTGGTATTTAACACACCATAGACCATGGTTCTTCTATGGTTGTGTGGTACTAAAACTATTTTATAGCTTAGCATAAAATTACCCAATTTATGCTTCTTGTGAAACCCAATGCCTTTTGGATCCCCCTTATATCCAACTACTTATAACCTAATCATAACCTCTATTACTTCCTTCTAGGTGGAAAAATATGTTGAACCAACTTGTGATGAAGTTGATTAGCAAGACTACTAATGAATAATTTATGATGGAAAGATGAATCAAAATTTAAAAATAAATTTTTAATATATCCTTAAACCCTTGATTTTGTGACCACACTGACCTATTGAGTGAACGTTATATTTTAGATAATTTAAGAATATTTTGGTGATATATTAATGTACTTAAATTCACTAAAAACCCCTCTTATGACTTCATATAGATCTATGTATGCTTCCATAGGTTCAAACCAATCATAGTAATCTTGCACATACCCACTCAAATTATGTGTAAATAAATGAATCTTTTTCACTAGGTCTCAAACATTATTAGTGTACTATGATATTTCACATGCCTAATAATGACATGAAACATCCGTAATACCTCTAAAATATTTTATTAATAACTGGGATGGCCCATAAATTATTTTAGTCATTATGTCTTGTGTGATTATTGAATTTGTTAAATCAATAAGTCCTAAGGGTTTTCCACCTCTAAGTATGACATCACATCTAGGAGGACCTCCAACTTTTTATATGCCATCTACATCTTTAGAATAATCACTATTTCTTGAGTTGTTACCACAAAATCCACTACCATTGATGTCAATTCCTCTAGGAGGGGGAGTATGTTGTATTGAAATTTGGCCATCTAAAATTTCACTACTACATTTTTATTACTTTCCTATCATTTTTACATATTGTCAATTTTTTCATGATGTTTTATGAGACCCCATAGTCCAATGGACAAAGTAATGTTTTGGCTAGCCCGCATGGAGTAAGTTGTATATTTGATGTTGTGGGCTCAATGGAATATTCACTGATTTAATTACATTATTAATTAATTTATAATTAATTAATTCTAATTCTAATTATTAAATGATTATTTATTTTTATTCATTTAGTGAATAAATTATTTTTTATAGTTAATATTATTTTATAAACTCAAAGTGAAAAGTGTATTTAATATTGTAAATTGGCACAAAAAATCAAATAAAAAAGGAGAAAATAAATGGATTTTCAATTTCTTGGCTGGAGGAGGAAATGGTACAAAAGGAAAAATTCTAGATTTTGTAAGGGTTCTTCTTTCTTTCAAGCTCTGAGAGAGACCTCGTTATAACTTTGGGTGTGTTATGTAGTATATATATTTGAGCAATGAAATATAAGAAATCAGGTGAGATTGTTGTTTGGTTTTTGTAAATTTTAATGTCCTTTGTTTATGAATTCTATGTTTTTATTTGTAGATGAAGACTTCATTAAAATTTTACATTTTCTTCATTATGTGCAACCTATGGTGTTTCCAAACTTTGTGTTTAAAACCCCATGTATGAGCTTTATTGATGTCCATGAGTTTCATATATGTTTGATCTCAAGGAAACTTCTTACTAAGTGTGTGTAATCTAGTTTATGAGGATAATTTTTTTTTTAGGAATGCCCTTTTATTCCCAACAACCTTATTGCTCCTATGTTCATTTTTTTTTTGGTGAAAGGAAGTATTTTTGTTTTTGTTATTTACCCCAATTTAATCTAGTGGTCCTCTATTTTTATTCCACCATGGGTTTCTCCTTATTTCTTGTATTTTTTGTTTTATTTACTTTTTTTGGTTATAATTACACAAAACCCCCAAAATACTTGTTGACTAATTTGAACCCCTGGTCAAATAAGTCAACCCCCTATATAGTAAAAATTCCTATTGGGTCTTTCCAAGGTCATAAATATGTTTATTCATGTTTAGTAGGGTCACTCAATATGTTTAACTTCAGTCATTTTGGTTATTTGTCTTTAATATTTCCTTATGCTACCTTTTTAGTCTTTATAATGAATTGTACAATTTCCACAAGGATCTAGATGTATCAAACTATTTTCTAATGTCCAATATGATAGTTAGTGTTAGGAGTCAATTTGGTAACTAACAAATGCAAGTTAAACATGGAAAGGAGGAGATACCAACAGTTTTAAATAGTTTGAGGTAGTTATATGGTCAAGTACAGTCTTCTTGGTATGTGGAAATCTTCAAAAGGATATCTACAAGCTCTAACTATCCATTTCCATTCTCAAGAAGTCATGATAGGATAAAAAATAGTAGAAACTAATTCATATTCTCCATCACTCTCCTATATAAGCTAAAGGGTCAACCGGTCTTCCTTTGGTATAGATAGTAAAGGAGGAGTTGAGTTGAATGCATTTTCCAAGTGATATTAGACCTCATCAACTTCCTTTTCATGTTTATAATTCTTAGTTTTACCTACTATGCTCCATGAATCATCCTTGAGAAGGATGGCTTCTCAAAATTATTTGCTCATCCCCATGGCCTTTAGTATTTTTCATATTTTTGCAGTTGTATGATGTTTACAAGTGTTATACATGATCTTACAAATTATTCCTTTCATTTCCATTTTTTTCTCATCTAGGTTGGCATGTGTGAATGTGAATCTATATGTAAGAGTACTTCATTGAGATAGAGATGCATAACTATCAAGGGTCTATAGATGTTTTTTTTAGGTGTAATTCTTTATTCTCCCACAATGACTCCAAGTTCAAGGTAGTGCACCATTTCCATCTTTTTTAATTATGGTTATTTATTTATCCATGGAGTTTTTGGTCTTAAGAGACCCAAATAAATAGAGTGAAAGGGTCTAGAAACATAAGCACAATTAGATTTACTATAATAGTCACCTAAAGTCAGGTGAAACTAAGCCTTAGTCAATCATGTTGATGTAATAAATAAATTTTGAAGAGTGTGAGAAGACCCTAAAGGTGAAATAATATGACTTATCCATCTAAAAGGTCAAATATTTATGGTGAAGACCAATTCAATGCACATAATCATATATCTAGTCATCACCTACAAATAGTCTACAGTGACATGAGTTCAATCCAAAGAAGCTGAAGAATGTTGACATGAAGGTATGAACTCCTTGAAACATCCATTTAGGTCTTAGGGGATCGATATGATAATTATGAAAAAGGTAAGGCCATTGCATGAAAATAGACCTAGGTTCATGTTTATAAATTGTAAAAATTGCTTATGATCTCAATTACCTTAATATCTCTGAATAAGTTCTTTAATCAAATAAGGAATCATATTTTGGTAATTATCTATGAGCTTTGTGTAAGTTTAACCACTTAATTCTTGTTGATTGAATGAAGGTGTCATCTCTCAACATTAAGGGAAGATTTATAAGTCAAGAGGAGATAATATTTTGATGTTTCCAATCCAATCAACTCTTTATTGTAGACACTCAATGAAATCTAAAGTGATTTCAAGAAAACTTGTGAACAAACTTGTGAACTCCTAGTGCATTGATTAAACAAAAAAGGGAGCATGAATTGCAAGCATAAGTGAGTTCATATAACTATGGGATGGTACTCAATGGATTTAATATGGAACTAAGGGATTTAAATATAGGGTTCAAGTAGGAAAACATCCACCTACAGGATTCTTGACTCTCCAAATAAGAACTTACAAGTGATACAATCAACAGACTAGCTAGGCTAGTAAAAAGGCAATCTTGGTTGATAAAGAAGAGTTGGAAGATGTAATGTTAACTCCAAAATTTAAAATATAACCCATATTTATCATCTTCAAATAACCATCACCATCTACAGAAACCTTGATAATCCTGAATACACACCTACAATTGTGACATAATTTGCAAACTAGCTCATGCATAAAGGATGCTAGGTGAAGGTGAGTAGAGTGGTAAGATGAAGATAAATATGATAAATCAACTCATAATAACTTATAAAACTCCATGTGATCCTAAAACATAGATTAATAGATTAAGGAATGGTATGAACCCCAACCTATAGTCTACCAATAATGTTATAAATAGTATATAGACCTAGTGAAGCTAGTTTTGAGAAGTTAGGAGGTTGAGGACCTTTAAAACATGATAAAGTTTTAGAATTTAGTATATAAAACTATCATTAATTAATAAATCTCAATAAATTAACATTTTAATTTAATTAATAGGGTATATTCCCTATGTTTTATCTTAGATAGAGGGCACTCCCTACCAACATAATCTATAGGTTTGATAGATGAATGGTAACTATAGACACCAAAAATCCACACACAATGGTTTTAAATGTCATAATTCCCTTGGACCACCTCAAGACCCCCTTGGGCCCACTCATTGGCCCTTTTACCTAAATCCAAACTTAACCAATCCTAACACTAGTTAGCTTGACCTAATGACTTAACCCACCTTTTAACTCAATCCAAACTTAACCAATCCTAACACTAGTTAGCTTGACCTAATGACTTAACCCACAGTTTAACTCAACTTGGCCTTAGTCCTCTATCGTCGATGATCACCCTAACCATTTATAGTCACCCTGATTGATTACGGTCAGGTTCTACCATCTAAACTATCTCAAATAAACCTTCACTCTAACTTGATATTCTATAATTAGATTTTTTAATTCACATGTGATCCCATGTATGTCAAATTTAAAATTGAATAGAAAGTTGGACCCTTGTTAACATCTTATTGTACCTCACCTTATTTTCCTATAAGAATAGAGTAGCAAGAGGTGAGATGGATCCATGACTTCAATAGATTTTGCATCTAGAGTTTTTTTTAGGTCACTTCTTCTAGTAATCTAGTGATCTAATCATCATGTCAAAGATCTAACTTAATATTGCCTCTCAGTCGATAGCAAACTACCATTACTTTGTCAAAATCACACTAGACTCCACCAATGAGCTAACCACCTCAACTATTCATATGATCAATCTCTGATAAGCTAGGTATTTTTTTTCAATTTATCAATTAATTTGTTTTTATTTTGCATTCAACCCATCACAAACCAATCTCTAAAAATTTCCTTTTATGACCCCATCCATCTAACCTTTTATCACCTAAACCCAATACATAGTAACCATCGATGGTCACCCTGACCACTGATGGTTTGTCTAACTGCTAATGGTCATCTCAACCACTGATGGTTACCTCAACCACTGATGGTCATACCAACTACCAATGGTCACTATGGTAAAAATTAATAACAAGCTATTTTCACCCACTTATCATCAACCAAATCTAACTTTCTCTTCATCTATCTATTCACAGACCCCCAACCTATTTTTTGAAGCACACACCAACTTATTTAGCATTAGTATTAACCTGCTTATTTCTATATTAGCCATTTTGGTAATTTTTTTTATCAAGCACTTTTTGTATTTAATTTTAGTACCTTTTGATTATCGATGCAAGTAACTTATCTTCTATTTTCTAAACTTAATTTTTTTAAATGTGTGGATTGATAGCCCTCAAGGAAGCTCTTGCTTTCAAGATCTAGCTAGAACTAAGCAATCCACCCAACTATCTATCTAGCCAACCATTTGCTTTAGTGTTGTCATTTTTTAGGTCATTCTCCCTAGCCAAATATGAGTATCTACAATCACCTGATCAACATGTGCACAATAAAATAATTTTGTATACCATACCTGTATCTATTTTCTTTCTTCTTCCTCTCTTAGAATATAAGCTAAAATTATTTGAAACATTTTGGCACACCTTATGGGACCTTTGAGTCTCTACTTGGGTTTCATTTGTTTACATCTATATGTTCTTCTCTCTATTCTATGATCATAAATAAAATTAAAAATTCTTTAGGGTTTAAAATCAATTACATTCATTGGATACTTGCAAGTTTATCTCACTTAGTTAAATAAAGCATATAATTTAATTGTAGCATCACCTGTATCACACATACTAAACCAAACCACCTACATCAATCAAACATCAAAATAAATTGACATAAGTCCCAACTAGGATTTCATCACCTAGTGGTCACCTTACCCCTTTCTCGACAATCCTACTTGGAGGTCATTACTAAGGGGAGAACCAACTCAGCTATTTGGTTGAGTATAAACTCTAGAAATTAGTATATATTGGCTAAGCACATGACACCCTTATTTTTGTGGTGTGTGAAGTGGGGGGGTAAGCCCCAATACCAAGCCACATATTGATTTCCATTATATATATTTTTTAGAGCCTAAACATAACCTAAAACCAACCATAGACTTCTTTTCTAGTACCCACTCTACAAGCCAATTTTAGTCTCATAATTTCTTACAAGCTTATGGCATAAGCCAAAAGAGAGACTAAAAAGAACTCTAGGACTTAACATACTTTTTAGTGTGTGTTTTATTTCCTTGCTCATTTCTTGTCTTCTCTCTATTTGAGTGGTGAGATTGCTTTTGTATTCTCTCTCCCTTATTTTTCATGGTTATAACTTGTTAGTAGTGAAAGAATCTAGCATATCAGAACCCATCACTAAGCTAATAAACCTCTTTTACCTCTTCACCCATAGAGTACATCTCTAAACCAAAAGACTTTCCTCACCCTTTAAGAATTACTTCTTTCCCTTCGGTATTTCCCCAAGAAGATACATACTTTTTCACCTTCTTAGATAACAATCATGTATCCCTTCAATATTATCTAAGCATCTTGCCCCACCATACCCCTATTTTGGTTCCACCTATGTATCAATATTATATCATGCCTTCCCACCTTATGGGAAATAATTATATTACCATTGTCACCACCCAACCATTAACTACCCAAGTATCTTCATCCACTAATGATCTGTTTCATACTATTATGGAAAACCAACACCCTTACACCTTCCACCCCCACCAACAACTCCTCTACCCTAGGATCAACCCAACCATTAATCACATATACTCACCTCACCATCAATGGACCAACTAATATCATTTCCAACCTTCCTTAATCTATCTCCAATCCATTAATCACTACTCCACTTCAGAATCTTGTAGTGTCTATACCTTCTACCTTACCATCAATCAGTACAAAGGTCACTACCTTTCCTTTCATTTTAGACCCAACCACAATTCTTACCCAACCTACTTTAACCTCTCAATAGGTTCCCATCATACCCAACCTAGGTTAAATACCTAACTCATAAGGGCATGTACCTCTACCTAGTACCCAACCACCTACATCCACCTACCCTTACATGGTATCTACCCAACCATTTATGTCCACATATCAATATGTGGTGGCTCCTCAACCTCCTACCAATTATCAATATGTCACCTAACCACCACAATATTATGCACCTTACAATATTTTAGGTGAGCAACCCAAAATGGATATAATTAAAATGCTCGTGCATAAAATTACTACCTTAGAGTAATCCATTTCTATAGCTCACAACATCTTATCATATGATTAGATCTGCAACGAACCCATTCGCCCATTTTTCCCTATTAGGCCATATCATCCTTAGTGAGAACTTCCAATTTTTTATAAATTAAAAATTAAGGAGGATCCCCAAAATCATCTCAAGGTATTTAGGCATTCATGTTATTTGATTGCCTATGATGATTCCCTAATTCTTTGTGCCTTCCCCATGTCCCTATTTAGTCGAGCATTAGACTAGCATAGTGCCATAACCAAACACTCTATCTTTTCCTTCACCCAACTGGCCCAAACTTTCTTGGATCACTTTTCAATAAACATATCCAAGAAAGTCTCTATCACTAACCTTTACTCTATCTAGAAATTTGATGATGAATCTATTGTTGATTTTGTACCCTGTTGGATGAGCCTAATCAAAATCAATCAACTTTCCTTATCTTTACCCCAACCTGAACTGATAAAACTTTTTCCTTGGACATGTACCAAGAACATCTCTTATACATTAAATGTTTAGAGATTTAAAACATTTGAAAAATATTTTACCATGGTGTATAAGATATAAAATATATCCATCGATGAAGGAAAGTTAAAATTGAAAAACAAGAACTCTACCTAAAAAACTAATGAGACTTCTTCCTCCAAACCAAGAAACCAAACCAATACCAAGAGAAAGAGCAAGGGAACTACAAATTTAGTTGTCCTTAATACCACTCCCCCACCATATATCAAACAACCAAACTCTTTTAACTCCATAAATCAAAACATGAGAAACCAAAACCAAAATAATCAAAAATAATTTACTCAGCTTGGGGAATATTATGCTTCAGTCCTGGAGAAATTATTGAAAGATAATATCATATAGATTCCTCCCATAAAACCCCCTCAACAATTTTATTCTTATCACCTTACACCTACCTATTATAATAATAACTTATGTGCTTTCCATTGAGTAGTTAGACATGATGTTAGTAGGTGTAATACCTTCAAAAATGTTTTCCAAACCCTCATTAACAAGGGGGAGCTTATGTTGGACAACCCCAATGCACCTCCAAACCAATCCCTTAACATTTTTAGATAACCTTTTCCCAATCATGTACCCACAAAAAATGAGATCAATAAATTTGTGTTCTCATGATGCCCATACTATCAATATGGTTCTTGACACGCTCATTGTTGAAGAACCTACTACCCAATTTACCTATTCTTCACTCTTTCCACTTATTGGGGTAGTGGAGTTACCTTCTCATCCTTTAAAGACTTGAACCAAGGAAGTAACCTTCTTTTTCCTCCGCTTATTGAGGTAGTGGAGTCATCAACCCCTCCTTCAATTGGCATACTCGAGCAAGTAACCATCACTACTTTACCTTCTCCTTCAACTACCAAACAATTCACTTCCCCTTTAGATATCATTCCCAAAGAAGAAACCACCACATCTGCACCTCTCATAGAAGAACCACCCTTCCAAACCTTGCATCCTTTGATTGAAAAAAAGGATGAGGTCACCACTATCTATTCTCAACCCATTAGTTATCTTTTGATCCCATTATCTAGGGAATAAGACCAGTATATAAACCATTCTCTAGACTAGTTTAAAGAATGGAATTTGTCTCCAAACCAAACATGGACTAAGCCACATTTTGGTAGTAATTGGGGATCCCTTATATAACCAAACAAGAACTTCTAAACACCTCTCTGATAGACCAACCTACCACTTCTGTTATCTAACCCCCTATCTTATCAACCAAACCAATGAAAACCTCTACCAACCCAACCATTTCCCAACCATCTAATGCAACCAAATCCTAAACAACCAAATCATCTTCCGCAAACAAACCAACCAAAACCCTTGGTATCTTCCCTATGTTGAACCTTAATCACCCATCCTTGGAACTAGAGCTCACCTCACCAAACCCACTAACCAAACCAAATCTACCAAGGAGGTAAAGCCACCAAAATTCTAAAAGGCCAAACTTATACCTACCTTAACCTTGGCCTCTATCTTTGGGCCTCATTCCTCCACTTTGATTAGGAAGCCAACTATCTCAACCAAAACCCAAACACTATTATTGGTTACACTAGCACACTTATTTTTTGACACACCCATCTTCAGCAAGCCACCAATAAACAAACTACCTACCATAAAACCTCCTACCTCTAACTTACAACTTCCACCTTACTAAAACTAAAATAATCAACTAATAACACCACCTTACCCAAACCTTCTATCACCAAACCTATTTCAAAAAAGACTCCCATCTCACCAACCAAAGTTAGAACCTCTAAAACCTCACCACCTTTAACTAAGTCTTACTGAGATATTTTCTAAAGGTTACTATAAGCTCCTTTCTTAACCTTACCACCTATTAGACCATTTAATCCTCTACGTCCAAAACCCATCTGGTATAATGAATGCCAAGTATGCTCCAATCATAAGACACCCAGGCATAACACAAAGAACTACAAATCTTTCCAAACCATAATCCATTAACTTTATGATGAGGATGACCTATTAATAAATTAACATCCCATAAACCCACTACTAATATAACAAATAAAAACCACTACCCAAATCCTACCTACTCCCCCACTCTCACCTTAGAGTGGTGAGGAACCAAACTAATCTTCTACCCTAACTATTCTCTCTATACATACTATCCATGTGGTCACAAGATCACATGCTTATCAAAATGATAAGGGGAAGGTGACAGTGTTCATCCCATGGATATACCCACCTTTCACCTCCCAACCAAGTCAAAGTTAGACACCTTCACCTTTAGCCAAACCAAAGGTATCTATCTTGGGTAAATATCGATCCAACCCTTCTAAATCAATCAAGAGAGTGGTGCTCAAATAACTTCACCAAACCCCAAAAAATATGAGCCTATATGAGTTGATTTATATCTCCCCTCATCATTTCCAAGCAATGATCAAGGCATTTCAATTAGTAGAGGTCTAACTTAAAGACCCTCAACTTCTGACAACCTTTGTTAGTGTTCTCCAAATTTCTAACCTTGTTACCTTCAAGGATTCAAAAATACATTATATCCATCCTGATGACCTAAATCCCCCTCTTTTCATCACTACCTACATCAACCAAACCCACATCAAATAGGTCATGATTTATGTGGGATCCAACATTAATATCATTTCCTCCCATGCCTATGATCAACTTAAACTACCAAATAATGTCATGTCTAAAACCTAAACCATCTTTTGATCCTTCAATGACACCATGTCCACTAATTTAAGAACTATTGTCCTTTAATTTAAGAACTATTGTCCTTCATATCTATCTAGGACCTTACATGCTCCTAGAGCTCTCCTATGTAATCAAAGGGAAATTCTAGTATACTTTTTTATTGGGAAGACCTTGGATCCACTCCATGGGTTATGTACCCTCTACCCTTCATTATTGCATCAAATTTGAACACAAAGTTTAATTTATTACTATAAAAGTAGACCCAAGTCCCTTTTCATCATGAAACATGAATTATCAACCCAATGACATCCTCCTACCTCCTTTTAGCACACCCTCATCATCCAAACACAAGCCCTCAACCATGAAAGATGAAGTCATATCTTCTTCTACAAACTAGGCATCTACTAGCTCATCAATCCCCTTAGATCAAATCCCCAACATAGACCACTTGGAATCAACATTCTAATGTCTTTCACTTAGGTAATATCACCTCCTAACCCTTGATTCTTTCACTACTACCTAAGAGTATGTAAAACATGACCACAAACCTGCATATGACCCTAATATTAGAATCATTATCCCTTTTATACCTTTAAACTATCATATGCATTTCATCTATGGAGGACTTGAAAAACCCCTTGGTGTTTCCACCACATCCTATTTACCTTGACCATTCACCTCTAGTTTCTCTCATTTGGACAACTCAAACTTTGCCAAGACATATATCCATTTATGTGATTGGAAGGGTTTTGGTGTCAGATGATATGAACATAGGCCACACATGTTGATTTCAATTGAGATAATAAAGCCTCATGAGAAACATGGCATTAGTTTCATTCCACTTAATAAAAGGAAAATTAAACCACCTAACATCACCATCATTGAGGAAGACATCCCTTCCTCACCAACCCCTTATCCACTTGAGTGTGAAGATGATGACATCATCCCACCTAACTTTTCTTTTTCATCAACTTGATCAACCTTGGATGCCTAACTTATCAAAAGGGGAAACCATAAACATCCCCTTAACCCATCCTAAGATGATAGGATATGACTCTCCTACCATTAAAACCATTCAGTGTTAGGATGATGATTCTATTCTCACCTATCTCCGTGCCCTAGATTATTCTATCCACAAATCTCTCCCTCATAATACCTTGACCATATTGACTGAATACACCATGGATATCAACTTGGTGACTCTATAAAACCCCTACATTATTCAAATTTTTCAATCACTAAATTTTGAGGAAATTTAAGACTTCCCCTCTTTCTTCCAAGACTATAGCATATCATTTTCTTGGTCTTATAGAGACATGCCAAGAATTGACCCCACCGTCACCACCCATGACATAGTCACCAACCATGATGCTAATCCCATTAAGTAGAAACATCTATGAATATGTATTTGCATAACCCTTCTTATCAAAAAATATCTTCAACATCTCCTATCTATCAATTTCATTTAACCCATTGACTATCCCCAATGGGTCTCAAGCATTGTGCTTATCACCAAAGACATAGGGGGACTACGCATTTGTGGGGAATTTCATGACATAAACCTTACTTGCCCTAAAGATGACTTCCCTCTACCAATCATTGACTAATTAGTTGATCTTATAGCTATCCATGAGATGTTATCCCTCATTAATGGATTTTTGGGTTAAAATCAAATCCTAATTGCCCCTGAAGAATAGCACAAAACCATCTTTATCACCCCATGGGGGACTTTTTTCTATAGAGTAATGCCCTTTGGTCTAAACAATGTTGGTACAACCTACCAATGTGCTATGAATTATATCTTCCATGCCCTAAGCCATAAAATTGTTGAGGACTACATAGATGACTTTCTTGGGAAATCCAAATATCATAAGGATCATTTGGCCATTCTCAAAATTATCTTTGAGAAACTCATCCATTACCATGCCTACCTTAACCCCAAGAAGTACATTTTTGGGGTCTTATTAGGTAAACTCCTTGGATTTATTGTCTCCTTTTGGGGGATCAAATTCTATCTTACCAAAATCAAATCAATCCTTGACATGCTTCCTCTAATCAACCTCAAGCAACTCCACAGTTTGTAGGGAAAGCTCTAATCCATTCATCACTTTATCTCTCATCTCTTGGACCGATTTCAATCCTTACATTACCTCCTAAATAAGGCTATCTCTTTCAAGTGAAATAGTGACTATCGAAAGGCCTTTGATTCACTCAAAAAAGTACATTTTATCTCCACTTGTCTTCACCCCTTCCAAGGATGACCAACCTTTCTACCTTTATATCTCCACCACTGAACACTCCCTAGGAGAAATGCTTGCTCATTAGGATGAATAAGACAAAGAGAAATATATCTACTATATTAGCCATATGCTTATAGATTACAAGACTCAATACATCCATACTAAGAAAATTTTCTTAGATTTAGTCTTTGTGGCCACCAAACTTCACCACTACCTTCTTAACCACAAAACTTATGTCATAACCAATACCGACCCACTAAAGTATATGCACTCTAAGCCATACCAAAACCAATGTATGTCTAAGTGATTCATGATTTCAGTAGAGTTTGACCTTGAGTTTCTTTAGTAGAAGTCAATTAAATGGGAACCTCATTGCTAATTGATTGGTCAAAACACCATTAGTAGACAACCATCCTCCTCTTGAGTTTCCTGATGAGTCCATCATGACCCTCTCTTAGGCAGACTTTACCTATCAAGTGACCATGTTCTTTGATTACTAAAAGTGTCAACATGGTGGGGGTGCTGGTATCATCCTTATTCTCCTTAATGGTGAACCTTTTACTTTGTCTTTCAAGCTATATTTTGATTGTACCAATAATATGGTTGAGTATGAAGCCTTAGTAATAGACCTTCAAACTATCTTAGCCTTGGAAGTTAGAATAATCAATATCTTTCGTGACTCAACTTGTGATCAATCAAATCAATGGCTCTTACCAGAATAAGAATGATTTTTTTCAATAGTATAAACAACTAGTTGTTGAACTCTTAACATCATTTAAACACTACCATATCCAATCCACCCTATGCTCTATCAACAAGTTTGATAACACCATGGCTTCCCTCACCTCTCAAATCCCATATGTACCCTCTAACTCTAATATATCTATCATTATCCATAGACTTACCCAACCCTCTTATGTCAAACCAAATTCTCCCACCATTTTTAATGTGGAGGAGACCCAACCCGATCTTTGGTATGAGCAGACTTTCAACTATCTTAACCTTACCATCATTCCTTTTGGTCTTTCCAAGAATGCTTGAAGAGTGTTTATCTATATTGCCTCACATTATACCATGATGAGAGGAATTATTTATAAATTTGGATTTGATGTTCTCCTCTTCCATTTCCTCTATAGTCATAAAGCCTCTCATGCTATCAGGGAAACACATGATGGAATATATGGGGGACACTTCAATAGCCTTGCCATGGCTAAACAAATCCTTCACCTTGGCTATTACTAGCCTACCCTTAACCAAAACTATTGTGATTATGTGAAAAAGTGTGTTAAGTGTCAACAACACACTAATTTACATCATACACCTAGCCATAGTCTTCATGTATCCACTAATTTTTTTCCCTTCTCATAATGGGGTCTGGACCTTATTGGTGAAATTAACCCAAATTCTTCATAGAAACAGCATTCTATCATCATCATGATTGAGTATTTGACAAAATGGGTAGAGGTTATTCCTCTAGTCCTAACCAAAACAAAAAAAATTATTGACTTTATCAACCATCACATCATCTGCTATTTTGGTGTTCCTCACAAAATTATCATCAACAATGGCAAATATTTTAAAAATAAGTAATTCTAGGGTCTTTTTGACATATTTTACATTAAGTTGAGTTTCTCACCTCCCTATGACCCTCAAGCAAATGGATAGGTTAAAACCTCTAACAAAACTCTTCATAGCATGCCCACTAAAATAGTCAATGCATCTGGTTAGGATTTACATTTGTACATCCCTTTTTCCTTATGAACATATTGTACTAGCATTCAAACCCCTATGGGTGCTACACCTTTTTCCCTTGTGTTTAGAGCTGAGGTTGTCTTACCTTTCAAGGTCCAAATTCCTTCTCTTTGTATATCTTTATAGGATATCATCTTTGAAGATGATTATCATCAACACCATTTATCCCATCTTGATCTACTTAATGAGTGTCATTTAGGCACCCTCGCCCATCTTCATGTCTATCAAGAGTGCATCAAATGTGCCTATAATAAACACCTTAAAGTGAGAGAATTTAACATTAGATACCTCATCTTAAATTAAAATCAACATGTCACCAATATGGATAAAAGTAAGCATGGAAAGTTTTCTTTCAATTGTATTGGACCTTATATCATAGCCCACAAGTATGGATCAGGAGCTTATCGGTTGTCCTCTCTTGAAGGAAACCCAAAACTTGAGCCCCTCAATGCTTCACATATACATCCTTTCTTTTGTTAAAAAGGATCAAACTCACCTTCTTATCTAACTTAAGCTCATCCCTTAATTTCAAGTCACATTCATCTCCCTATTTTAATGGGTAACTGATTGAAACTAAATCATGTGATTATCCATCACAATCGTGGCCTAATCTTGAACAGTGGGTATCATGGCTCTACCTATGGCATGATTCTCATGGTACCTTCTACCCCTTTTCATAGGATGGATTCCCATGGTCATTATCACCTAAACCTCTTTACACCTAATCAATATTATTGTGCTTTTAGTTTTGCCTTCATTAAGGTGAGCATTTAATCCTATATAAGTAAGTCTATGTCAATCAAGAACCATACTAAGTAAAAAATAATCATGGGTCATCCCTATCATTCACAAACTACTCCCTTAAAGGACAACTACCAAAAACATATCAAAATTGCTACAAGGTGGATTTCTCCCTTCAAGGATAGCTATCAAAAGGCATTAAGCAAAGCACACAAACTTAGACCACTCCTTTAAAGGATGGCTGAGTAAAGAATTTATCTACGCCTTACAATTTATTATAATATTCTTGCATCAATTAGCTTCACCAACCCTCCCAAGAAATAAAAAAAATAAGTAAAAGACCCATTATCAAGCAAAATCAAAAACAAAAAAAATTAAAAGCTGCAATTAGCTCTCATAAGCAATAATTTTGAAAGCCATAATCAACTCTCATAAGTATCCTAAATATTTGGTATCCTCTATAAGAGGCATGCTAGTCTCACAAGAAGTTACCATTTTCACCCATCTTCCCTCTGTACACTATAAATCAAGGGATTTCAATCTCACTTGACATAATGTGATCATGACACCTTTTAACTAACTAAAAAATGCTAATGTGAAACATTTTAAGGGGTTATGTTCCTTAATCTAAACTAACTTTGGTCTTATTTTAGTCCTTTCCAAATAATAATCATCATTCCCTCTTCTTAGCCTATCATAACTAGCTGATATATTCACTAAGACGTTTGCCTCTTAATTATATTCTCTTTCTCACATCTAGTGTTGTTATTCAACCTACTTTATGTTTTTTTTACCTTAAGAAAAATAACCATGATCATAACATCATATCAACATGTATCACAAGCAAAGGCACACATCATCAGTATATCCATCATCATATCATAATCATAGCATCTATGAGCAATTAAGCCAAAAACCATTTTTACCACATGTATAAATCTAAATAAGGAATCATATAATCATTAAATTTTAACATGAACATCATTATCACATCAATATCATATGAACATAAAACAAAATTTATCTCATTACATGCCTAGCTAGGTGAGTCTACATTAGTATCCATATTGATAACATAAGCACAATCAATATAACATCATCAATGATCAATATGATCATCATGAACATAAACATCAAATCAAAAACCATGAATGATAAGTAATAAATGAGGATCATATCTATAAATCATGAGTCAATAAAATCATAATGTATACAATAATAAACATGTCTCTCTCTCAAAATATACATCTCACCACATTAGCACATAGGCTAGTATCAAAATGATACACAATAAAATATAGTACCCCATAACTATGCCATTGGGACACCACTATCTCCTAGGGCATTGCTACCTCCTAGGGCACTGCTACCTTCCAGTGCCTATTATCTTGATGTCCTAGCCTATCCACCTATAGAAGCATCCCAATGACCTAGTGTTATCATGATAGCACCACCTATCAAACTAGCTCTATACTTGCCCCATCAGGGTTCATCAAGATAACATGTCAAAACTATGGCCTCGTAGTAGAGTAATTCCTCCACTATTGTTAGATACCATGCCATAGGGATAGTGCCTAATGGTCATACAGATGTTATGGCTCCTCCTCTAATCTATCTCAAGGAGTCTCTCTCCTAGGTAACTAAGGATAGTAAAGCTCTAGCCTAATCCCTCTCACTCATAACTATAGCCTCCTGACCATGTGCCACTACCACTTGACCCTATAAATCTACCGCCTGAGCGTGTGTTGTGGCTCTTGCTACTCTTGTCTATGTACTTAGGGTAATCCCCTGTATCTATACCTAATGACCTATAATAGCTAGGTCAACATCCATAGGCTACCTACCACCATCATCACCACTAAAATTTTCTCCCACATATAGTGCCTGGTACCATGCAAGTTAACCATCTACAAATCTTGCATCATTGATCTTAGCCCTAGTTGGTAACTCCTTGTGATTAAGAAAATTTTGAACTAGTTATGGCACAGGTAGTAGAATCTTTAAATCTTCCTATTTATATCTAGTAAATGGACCTAGAATCCCCTGTACTAGGATAAATTATCTTTGTACCCTATAAAAGGGGATGAGTTTTGCCTTCCCATCCCACCTATTGATAATCCACCTATAAATTTTCAAGGATAAGGTGTGTCTCTTATATCCTACCCACTCTAAAAACTTGACATATGGCATATAGATCATGTCACCAATAACTAGTGCCTTTAGTGCACCTCTAAATAATCAATATTATGCACCCCTACAGTTGGTCATAACAAAGAAAAATCATCTCTCCACCTCATAGATCCAATTATGGTGTCTATCTAGACATACCCCTCCCATGATAGCCTTATCGATTACAAAACTTAGATGTGCTCATATGCCTAATAGTATAACATGAATTTGATGTTTATTTCATATCTCTTATGAGATTTAAAACCCCAAAACTCCATGTATATCTAGACCATCAACACAAGAACCCAACCAAACATTATGTAGCTTAGCAGCATCTCCACCAAAACCCCTAATAGTAGATACAAAAACCTCCCACTACTTGAATCTAGAATAGTAAAACATGATACTCTGATCATAATCATCATTAGTAGTCTCTTATTATCCCTCCCCCTCTGATATAATGGAGTGTGGCTAATCCTCCAATGTGCCACCAAGTAAAATTATGGTCATCATCATATAGTAACTCCATTAGCTCATCTCTCTCCTCCCACTTGATGTGATAAATTAGCTCACCCCAAATGGGTAACTATGTGATCCTATATGCATCCTTTGGCAAGATAGTCACCTCACCAGTGGGTAGAAGGAATGTGTTCATGTCTAGATCCCTTCTCTCAATGAGGGCCATGATCATCACCACATCTTAAAACATGTGTTGGTAGTGAAACATCATTCTAATACTGACCCCCTCCATATGTGCCTAATCTATTATGATCATCCCTTGATAAATCTCCAAAAAATATGAGGAACTAGATCCCACATCTAGATCTACTCTTATTCTTGTAATGTTCATTAGAAAACAAACTTAGTTCATTACCATGATTTTCTTATGAATGACACATATTTCACCTTTTTAACCTTACCTAAAATTGCTTAGTTTACCTATATGGACTATATCACCCTTTATAAACCTATCCTTAGCATCTCAATACTATCACATTCTAACTACTTGCCTTAGCCTTTTATTGTGACACTTGGTCGACTACCGATGGTCACTATGATCACCGATGACTAAGAAGCCATCTTGCCGATGGTTGTCAACTATTGATGGTCACGATGATTATTGATGGTCACTATGTGTGACCATCGATGGACATCTCCCAAAACCTACCTACCTAACACCTACTTCAACACCCAAATCAGATAACTAATTGCCCTAACTTTGTCCTCTAAACCATCCCCAAAATACCTACCGTCCTAATTTCTATTTTCACCCACAAATTTAACCAAACTACCAAAAACCATAAAATCTAGGTCATAACCCAAATAACCTAAATTTACCCTCCTAAAGCAATAACAAATAAATCAAAATACCATATTCAAATGCATTTTATCAAACTCACACTAATCTATCAATTAAATGATTCTACTAGCCTTATTCCTTAACCATCATTATGGAGGAATATGGGGACCTACTACCTGTCCTCATCCACATCCACCTATATCCTCATTAGTATACCCTCAATCCCATTAATCAATTCAACCTATTAACCTCACCCACAAGTAAATGCATCATTATCACTCTTGCATAAAATGCCAAGCTCTCACTATCAACAGTCAACAAGCACAAATGAATGACAAGACCCATTTGAGTCACTTTTTTTTTCCATTTTAGCATTTGCACCCAGACCACCGATGGTCAGGGTGACTATCAATAGTCAACTTTAACACCCCTAACTATTGATGGTTAAGTTATTAAGACTTTTACTTTTTACCTTTAAATAAACTTCTTTTTACGTACAAATACACCAACCCAACCCATGGAGACTACATTCTCCACCCAACCCAACCCATGAAGACTATATTCTCAACCCACCTTGACTAACCACCTCAACACCTCACCATCAATCCATTCTAGGCCAACTTAGTGCATGTTTTGAGATGACGTATGCCTGATCCTTTTGACCATAATGATAAAAATTATCATGTTGACCAATTTTTAAGCTTGTACTACCTTTCACACACCTAACCAATTGGTGTCTTATCAGGAGCACTTCCTACCTCAGATACCCATGAAAACACATACTTTGCCTAGGTGACTTGCATTATGAGTGTTCTCAACCACCATGCCTAAATTTGGTCACCTAGACCACTTGTCACTTGTCCTTCTAGCAGAGACCTTACTTTTTACCAACTATGGAAACCTCATCAATACATGATCTTGGCTATCATATTTTATGCATGTGTTTACACTACAGTTCCTAACCTCTAATGATCACCCTTTGTCATCACATTCACCACTTATCAAACTTACACACAATTCTATTTTACCTCATCAACTCCCAATTTGAGGAGGAATACCACCTCATATACTTGAGGCAACCAAACCTTTGACTTGTAATCTATTTTTATTTTACAGCTTGTTGATACAAGCTACATAACAAAAAGGGGGGAAATGTAGACACTAAAAATCCACACATAATGGTTTTAAATGTTGTAATTCCCTTAGACCACTTCAATACCCCCTTGCACCCACCCATTGGTCCCTTAAACATAAACCAAACCTAATTAGGCCTAATACTAGTCAGTTTGACCTAATGACTTAACCCACCTTTTAACTCAACTTGACCTCATCCCTCAACCATTAATGATCACACTAACTGTCGATGGTCAAGTTACACCATCTAAACTAGCTCAATTGACCCTTCACTTTGACTTTTTTTTTTATAATTAGAATATCTAATTGGTGTGTGAGCCCATACATGTCAAAATTTAAAATTAGACAACAAGTTAGACCCCTTGTTAATGTATTGTTTCACCTCTCCTTCTTTGCCTATAAGAAGAGATGTGCAAGAGGTGAGATGGATCCATGACCTCAAAAGATTTTGCATCTAGAGTTTCTTTATAGGTCACTTCATCCCACAATCCATTGATCTATCCATCATGTCAAAGAGTTGACTTACCACCACCCCTCAACCAACAGCCAAGTATTGTTACTCTATCAAAATCACACCAAACTTCACCAATGATCCAACCACCTCAACCATTCATCTAATAAATATATGATAATATAAGTATTTGTTTTTATTATATTAATTACTTTGTTTCCATTTTTCAATCAACCCAACACAAACCAATCTCCTAAAATTCCCTTCTATGATCTCATCAATCTAACTTTTCAACACCCAAACCCAATACATAGTAACCACCAATGATCACCTTGATCATTGATGGTCTATCTAACTATCGATGGTCACCTCAACTATCAATGGTCATACCAACCATCAATCTAACTTTTCAACACCCAAACCTAATACATAGTAACAACTAATGGTCACCCTGATCGTCGATGGTCTATCCAACTATCGATGGTCATCTCAGCCATCGATGGTCACCTCAACTATCAATGGTCATAGCAACCACCAATAGTCATTGTGGTAAAAAATAATAGTAAGCTATTTTCACCTACTTACCCTTAACCAAATCCAAATTTCTCTTCATTTGTCTATTCACATACACTTAACATATTTTATGAAGCATACCCCAACCTATTTAGCATTAGTATTGACCCACTTATTACTATATTACCCATTTTGGTCTATTTTTTATTAATAATTTATTGTATTAAATATTAGTACCTTTTGATTATTGATGCAAGTAATTCATCTTATATTTTCTAAACTTAATTATTTAAAATGTGTGGATTGATAGCCCCCAAGGAAGTTCTTATTTTTTGGATCTAGCTAGTGCTAAACAATCCACCCAATTATCTATCTAACCAACCATTTGATTTAGTGTTATCTTATTTGTAGGTCATTCCTCCCCAACTAAAGAGGATTATCTAAAATCATCTAATCAACATGCATACAACCAAATAGGTTTTTCCTCCATACCTATATCTCATTTCTTTCTTCTTCCTCTCTTGAAATATAAGCTAAAATTCTCTAAAATAGTAACAAGATGACATAATAATGTTTTAGTGACTATAAAATGATGTGAAAAGATGAACTAAAGAGAAACAAAGTTTTAGAAGGCCTATACAATCATTGGGAACCTATAGGTAAGGTATACACCCAGTCACACTTAGACTATGTCTTTAGTCCTAGAATTAGGCCTATACCATAATGACCTCCAATAGACCACATAAACCCTCCAAAATATATAAGGAACTTTAAAGGAGAGTATAATACTAGTGGGAGACATTTATCTATAGAGAGCATCACACGTGATTAATTTTACCTTAAGCCATCTCATACTTATTTAAAAAATAAGAGAAATCTCAAGAGGCCAAGTTTAATTACTTATATCTATACAAATGCCAAGTATGAGACCTCAAGAACTTGGGTAAGGATGAAGGGGTTCTTATATGCTAAATTTGTGTAATTGGTTCTAAGGTTAGATGTCAAGTTTTATGAAAAATCCTTAATAGTCTAAACTTATTAAAACCCTTTAAAAACCTTATCTAGGACCTAATAGAGAAAAGATGGTGGAAAATGCATATAAAAGAGATTAAGTGGCCATGAAATTGCCTTAAACATGTTTGTAACTCTCTTAAGATATATGATATGCACCTTGGTTGTACTTTCATTTGTATGGAATAGTTAATACTATGTTTTTTGTAAGAACTAAGATGTTTTAAAAGTACATAAGAGGATGTTCAAGTAGGAACCATTGATTTGGGTATATACATATAATGTTTTCAAACATTTATGGATTACTGACACTTTGTATCTTGAAAGAACCTATCGAGTCTCAATATCTCTGAGTGCATGCCTTAATGGGTGCACTAGGAAAGGAGAAGGTAGACCATTGGTGCTTCATAAGATTGTTTTCCCTTTTTCCACTTACCATCTACACACTCATCTCCTAAAAATATTAACCCTAAGCTTATTCTTCTCATCTTTACCCATTCTAGTCATTTTTATCTTTCCATCCTCCTTTTCTTACCTTAATTCCATTTTGGACTATCAACTATACTAGGTCAACTAGGGTTGACCCTATACAATTTTGGAGTATTTTTCACTTTTTAGGTTTGTTAACCTTTCAACTAACCTAGCTCAGAACTATTGAATTATCCTTGAAAACATATATAGTCAACCATGTACAACCAACATTTTTTAGAGGATTTAGGGCAAGATCCACCTATATTTACAAGTTCATTTCTAACCATTTGCAAGAAGAAAATTGAAGAAGAATAAGTGCAAATGAACATCTTCTTATTGACCATTCTACTTGAGGAATAAAGCTTAGGGTTCCATACTTTCTTTAGAGATACAAATCTTGTCTTATAGAGAAGTAGTTTGGATGTATAGATAGGTTTTATAGCTTAAAGATGATTTGTCTTTATTATCATTACATACCACAAAAATCTCTTGTGAAGCACCTTGGCCAAGGGAGAGATTGAGGCTCGATGGGTTCATCTTCAAGGTAAGTATTCTTAAATTTATTTCTCCTTTGTAAGAGTAGATAAATAATGTAGTTATAATTCTTTCTTCCATGCATTAGGATTTTGTATACATTGATGTGAGTATATGTCTTCTATGCATGTTTAGTTTAGTTGTTAGTTTTGTTTCCAACCCCCACTTTGTGACACAAGATTTAGTGTGTACTAGATTATATTTATGTTCTTATTTGTTAGAATAAGTGAATATTAAACCTTAAGACTCTTTTAGGGTTGTTACATGATTGTGTTAGATTATAGGCTTTAGAACCCTACCTTACATGGTGTATTATGATAAATGAACCCCTAATCAGGTATATCATATCCCTATCTTGGTCATGATCTTGCTTAATGAATGTATCCCCAATCAGAAGTGTAGGTATGTTGTATATTCTCTGATCTAGGATTGATTTATAGACATGATGCATTTTTGATTGCATACATTCTGATGAACCCAACATAAAAACTAATCCTTGTAGGATTTATTTCACTTTTTTCATTATTTTTAGCATTAATTTTATCATATATTTGTCATAATAGATTGATTTTATCAACCTAATTCTAATCTCTGAGCAAAGGTTTACGAAAACAAGAAACTAGATTGACTCAGATGACCTAGTACAAGTTTTTAGACTTCTAGTTTATACTACTAGGTTAATCTAGTCAACTTTGTACACTTTCAGGCATCCAAATTTAGCTACTAGGTTGACCTTGTCAACTATGTACATTCTAAGCACTCAGTAGTAGAATTTTTCAAAGATTGATCAACCCAATTAACCTAGTTAGAAGAGATTTCAAGCATATTCCAAGGTTTTTGACTAGCAATCTTCATTCTCAACATATCTAATCCACCAAGGTTCCTTTCTATCTCTATGTCTTTTTATTTTCTATCTTTCTTTTCATAGTTTGTAGTCTTCAAAACTACCCCTGCAAAGTCAATTGGATTGACCTTGTCAACCCAATTTTGTGTTTTGTTCTATATGAATAACTAGTTCAACCCTAGTGGACACTGTTTATTTTTAGACCTTGCTTCTGTAGTAGAGGTTTGACCTTTTCTATATTTTGTGTATATAGTGTCAACACTATACTTTGTTTCAAGTTGTAATAATCTCTATATGTTAGTAATTAGCTCACACCTTTATTTTTTTTATGTTTGCATGTTTAGAATAGTTCACATAGTCTAATTATGGGGGTTTTAATTAACTATTTAGTTTCATTATTTCTATTTTATGCACATAGACAAATCATAAAAACTAAACAATCATTTTAACATTTATCTACCTAAGGCCAACCTACTTGGATTTCATTACCAAGGGGAAATCCAATTTGATATTATGGTCAAGTATAAATCATGGTTAATGGTATATTATAGCTAAGCACCTGACACCCTTATAATTGTGGTGTGTGAAGTGAGGGGGTAGGCCCCAATACCAAGCATGTATCATTGTTAATATATTCCCTTCTAGCCCAAACTACCTTAAACCATCATTAGATTGCTATCTAGTTCCTTGCTTATAACCAACTTCCCATCACATTTAAAATCATTTCTTAATAATATAATAAACATCTTAGGTTGAATAATTAGTTAGTTCTTTATTTTCCAAGTTGATTGTCTGCTATTTGCTTAATTGTGTGTGCAAAAACATGCATTAGCCAACATTAGTGAAAGATTTTGTATTGTGTGCTTCAATTAAATTGGCTAGCATTGATCCAATTGACTATTTATTTCCCTTCAATTTTTTCTTTCCTAAATTAGCTACAAAACTTGTTTTGTTTAATTTCACAACTTGTTATCAATGTTCTTTTCTTTCCCATTTATTGTACTAGGTCAACCCAATTAAACCTATACCTTTTTCCATCTTTTATGTACTGTATAAGATCGACCCAATTGACCTTGTACTATCTATAGCCCCTTTTACCTCTTTTTTTAGCCTTTGTTCATTGTATTAGATCAACCCAATCAAACTTATACTATTTTGTAGTCCCTGTTCATTATATTGAATTGACCCAGTCGACCCTGTATTATTTTATAGTCCCTATTTCTATGCTAGGTTGACCTAGTTGACCTTGTATTATTTCAGTCACTTCCCTATTTTATTTACTTTTTCATCTCTCTTTATCTGCTTTCATCATGTAATTTTTACTTGATGATAACACTGAGTTATAGTCAACAGACATAATGAACTTTACCAATCCTTATAGGGTCTCCCATAGATAGAGTAGGGCTCCTCTCTTGGATGTTAGTAATGTTTATATTACTACTCTAAAAATGAACTATGGGACCCATCCTAATATCTCTTTGCATAATAATTCTCCTCTTTTATTAGAGGATCAACTTGAGTTAGAGTATACTCCTGAAATGTTTTTCTTTATCTCTAGATTTCCTTAACATCAAGGAAAGGATCCTTCTACCATTTATAATATTATGATTAGTGGTCAAGTTGAAGAGCCTCATTCACCTACTCCTAAATTCTCAACTAGATTTAGGGGTATCAATTTATTTAATTTTTATCCTCTTCTTATAATTATGACCCCATCTCATACCATGACATCTTTTCTAACTTATTCCACCTCCATGCTTAGTACCTCAACTAACATGGTAGGTTCTACATCTAGTGGACTTCTCTTAAGATCCACTATCCTTAATCCTTCCTCTAGTGCTTCATTTTCTACCTAAGGAAATCATGCTTCTAGTTATTCTTCCTCTTAACCATTCACTAGTCCATATTTTGTTACACAAGCAAATATTTCCACTAGTGCATCACACTCTCATAATTCTTCTCAAGCTCCTATCAATACCAATAGTGGTACCCAAGACACTAATACTAACACTAATTCCAACCCTAATGATTCTACTAATGCTAATCAAACACATCAAATTTTGTTACAAACTCTCAATCAAATGAATACATTTCAAGATCATAACATAAATCAAATGATGAGAATGCAAAACCACCTTCTCCACCTTCAATCTTATCCTCAACTAATGGCTTGGGCCACACAATACCAAAATGTTCCCCAACCTCCTCTTCAATATTCTTAAGGTAATCTCATTCCTCAACCACCTTTAATCAACAAAACCATTTAGCATCTTTAAAATGAACCTCTTACTACTCAAATTGCTAACATGGAAATAGGAGGTGTAACACCTACAATTTATTATAATGGATCAACCAATCCCACCCTTCATCTTAAGACATTTGTAAATATTTATAAGGATTGGGTCAAATTAAACACCTTTTTTGCTACCAAGATCCTTTCCAAAACCCTCACATGTGATGCCTTAGATTGTTATAATCAACTTATACCTCATTCCATTACTAGTTTGGATGATTTAGTGAATGCTTTAATTTAAGAATTCCAAACTAATGATCTTCCTAAAAACACTTTGGCCCACTTCATAAATTGAAAATAAAATGAAAATGAAACCACTCAAGCCTTTATTAAAAGATGAAAGACTTTGTCAAATAAACGTGAACATAGCATGGCTAATGACAATTTTTTCCTTCTCTTTACCAATGCCCTTTTTCCTAAATTACAATATCGATCTGAACTCTTTCCATGTACCTTGGAGGAGGCTATTAAACAAGATAAATGACAATATTTCCTTATGAATCAATTCTATCCACTCCAACCTTCTATGATTCCTCGTCTCTCACTTAAGAACAAAAACCACAATATTACCAATGATGGTGTTACATATTCTTATGACACCATTCACAATGTTCAATTTATCATTCATACCCCTTCATTAGAACTATTTCCTCCTTCTCAACAATATACTAATCCTAATTTCTCCTCACTAAATAACATCAACATTCACAAACCTCTATCCTCAGCTTAATTTCTTAAGCATCTACCTAGGCCTCTTCCATGAGATCTTGACCCTACCCATCCTATGAAATCTTGGTATGATCCTAACAAGTTTTGTTGGTTTCATGATAGTTGGGGTCATTCTCATGAGACATATAGACAAATTCATAATTTATATATGGGATTTATTATTGGACCTAATTTTGATCATGATTCTATCATTAGAAAGTGTCAACAAGATTATGAAATTGCTTTAAAGGATTATAAATCACATGAGAAAACTCAAGCCTTAAATCAAGAAAATGTTCATTTAGCTATCTATAAAGACCCTCTCCCTAATCATCAACTAATTTAAGACACCCAAGACAAGCCCACTCCTTCCACCAATAATGTAGAAAGTCTTGTTGAACCAATTTCCTCATATAATGTGGTTAGCATGACTAATATGGAAAGGGTGGTGGCTTTCATTGATTCACAGCCTATCTACACTCTTTCATCTCAAACATATCATGTTATCCCTTATACTCCCCTAGAAATATGGGAGGTAGCTTTATCTAAATATAAGGATAGTATATTACAATAATGTGAAGAGATGTTTATCAACATTGATGAAACTATACACACTTCTCTTTCTTCAAAATTTCTTATAGCCTTTATGATTCCTAATGAGATATTACTTCATGTAGATGATCCTCCCTTATTCATTAGCATCTAAATAGGTGATATCCAAGTTAATAATGAATATATTAAAGAGGGTTCTAACACATGTGTTACTTCTCTCAATTTCATTAAGACCCTTGGATATTTTGAATGCAATCTTAAGTCTACATGTAGCACCTACCAAGAATATAATAGAAGGCAAATGCCTCCTCTAGGTTGTATGTGGCTTCCCATTACCATGCCACCTATCACCATGTATGTGAAGGTGATGATATTTAATTTTCCCCTTTCTTATAACATCTTGCTTTTTATATTGTGGACTTGTTGTAGAAAATTTCACTAGGTTAGTTTATGTGCTTAGTCATGCACGTAGTTATCAATCCAAGTCAGTTTTAGACTTGGTGGAGCTAGGAATAAGGATAGTAAGGTATGATTCATAAAATTTAATCATTCTCTAGTAATATCATCAGTTTCACACAAGTCACAAGCTTTGTACACTCACCTTAAGTGCACTAGCAAAAGGATCAGGCTCGCATTGAGCTAGTTGCCACATGGCATAACCTTGGGTTCAAGTAAACTTAGTCATTGGCCAAAGGGTTTAAGTGGCCTTTTAGTGCTAATTACTTTAAAAGAAGCTCACTAGGTTCACACCTTCATGAGATCATAATTCGTAAGGTGAAATTCCATAACTAACCAAGTGGAGCTCTTAATGGTGCAAGCTATTGATTAGTAAGTGAAGGGTCATTCAATTACTTATGCAAGTCATAAGGATGGCTTAGGTTTAAGGATTCATCTTTAAGGTAGCATTCTAGGCACGGTTCTTAGAACCTTGGTGCCTCTTTGTTATAACACTTAATCATTTTATAGGGGATCCAAGGTCACTATATGGCACAAGGATGCCATTAACAACCATAGATGAACCTTTATTTCATAATACATTCAATAACAGTTAAATATTACTTAATGAAACTTAAATCATAAACATAACATTGCACAAACCAAAAAACAAGGATCAACACATCATTTTTTCTATAAATCATGGTTTAACAACAAAGTTTAATACAAATAAATAGAGTAAATGATTTTCCTTACTCTATTCATGCCTAACAACTCACATGAGAGCTTGGGTTATACATTTAAATCTCTAAACTACTATGCATAAAAGTAAATACTAATGGGTTTCTCTCTATTTCACCAGATCTCCACTACACTTCACTCATTTCTCCTATCTTCAAATGTTGACCTTCTTTTAGAGGTGAATGGGCATCTCCTACCAAGTCGGATGGGTGTGTGCTAAGTATTGAGCTATCATGGGTTTGTTGGCTCCACTACATTATCTAGGGTGGATGAGTTTATGCCCTATGTTGATTTATCATTGAGGGGTTGTTATCTCACCTGTTCCACTCCTCAACATCTATACTTCTTGAGTTACTACATCCAATTCTTGGTAGGGATGTCTTTAAGTAATTTGGTGCTATGTAACGATCCACCAACTTATATAAGATCCATGAGGACTCCTTTAGGTAGAGCTAAAATCTAAAAAAAGGGGAACAACTAATCCAAAGTTACCTCATGCTAAGATAGGTCTAGTTGGCATGGTCCACATACTTTCTCCAAAAAGGGGGCCCACCATTACCCCATACAAAATTGATAATTTGTCCTAGACTAGTCTTTAAGTGCCTTAAGTGCATAGGACTTGGGTACACCCTACCTTAAATCTTCCTTAAAATTTTTAAATCCTTACATGGTACCCCTAATATCTTCAATGGTTCCATCTAATTTAGTATATATGGCCTCCAAGGTAAGCACATTCATACTTTTTAATTCCTTTCTAAAGGCTTCCAACCTTTCCCTTGCATGCTTTACCCTGCCATCCAATATTTCCCCCTACTCACTAACCTTTTTTTGGAAGGTGCATAAGATAGCCTCTAAGTCCTAATCCCAAGTCTTTAACTAAAAATTAAAGGAGTTGACCTTGGTCATCACCTATGTGTTATCAATCTTAGTTACCATGAAGGAGTGTTGGAGCAAAGCATCCTTCTCTTCCTTTGTGTTGGGGATCAACCAACAATTTGATTACACTTATGAAAGCAATAAACCATAGAATTAAATCAGAATGATAAGTAACTAGAATGATAAATAGCAAAGAATAAGAGATACAAGAAACCACCCTGAAAACTTGTATTAAACTCTTTACAGAAGGAATACAATTGAAGAAACTTCTTTCTTCCACACCTCTCTCAGATGTATAGATCTCTCTCTAGATCTCTTTCCCTCAAGAACTTTCTCTCTCTCGAGTACAATCAACTCCAACAACCTGGAATGATTCACCTATACAATTCTGTATTGTTCTTTCAACATACAATACAAATAAGCTAAGAAGATCTATCCTAATATAGAATTAGGAAACTTGAGCATGCACTTACAACCAACAGTTATGCCTCTTGAACAAGGGCTCTAAAAACAATCTTACTAATAATAGAGATGTGGACTTAAGACTATGACTTAAACTCATCATGCAAACACTCAGTTCTATCCTCAGAAATAGCTCTCCAGATGCACAGGTAACCAAAGTTGGTTCCTACCTGCCTGCCTGTGACCGACGTCGACCGATCCGTGCCGACACTGACTTCTCCTGAACTGCTCTTGACCGACGTCGATCACTCCTGATTGATGCCAGTGACTGTGTAAACCTACAACTATTAAAATATGCTCCTTAGTGAAGCGTTTAGGCTCCACACCTTAACAATCTCCCACTTGGAGATAAACAGCTGCACCAGTACCTGTACAGCAACATCTTCTAGCTCCTCCATCTTCAACTCAATCATAAAGACCAATAAAAGTTGAATGAAGATTCAACTTCTCCTTTGTAACCGGCTTGGTTAACATATCAGCAAGATTCTTATCTATATGGATCTTCTCTAGATTCAACTCACCACCTTCCAATACCTGTCTTATGAAGTGGTACCTAAGCTGTATGTGTTTTGTTCTTGAATGAAAGGCTGAATTCTTAGCCAAATGAATTGCACTCTGACTATCACTGTATAATTTGCAACTCTCTTGCTCCTTTCCAAGCTCTTCCATGAACTGTGTCATCCATATCATCTCTTTTCTAGCCTCTGTGACAACAATATACTCTGCTTTTATAGTTGACAAGGCAATAACCTTTTGCAACTTTGATATCCAGCAAACCACCATTCCACCAACAGTGAAAACATATCCTGTGGTGCTCCTCCTGCCATCCAAATCACCTGCCATATCTGAATCTACATAACCATGTAGATAAGTATCTAAACCCCCATAGCACAAATGCCTACTATTGGTTCCTCTCAAATATCTGAGGATCCACTGAACTACTTTCCAATGTTCCTTACCTAGATTGGCCATATACTTACTTACAACTCCAACTGCTTGGGCAATATTCCGTCTAGTACACACCATTGCATATATTAAACTCCCTATTGTGAAAGAATATGGAACTTTACTCATGTACTCTACCTCATCATGTGAATTAGGACATTTTTCTTTACTCAACTTAAAATGTCCAGCCAAAGGTGTGCTTACCGGTTTTGCATCCTGCATATTGAACCGTTTCAACACCTTGTTCACATAATCCTTTTGAGACAATATCAACTTGTGATTTTTCTTGTCTCTCTTAATGCTCATGCCAAGGATTTTCTTTGCTGCTCCCAAATCCTTCATGGCAAACGTGTGAGCTAATTTCACCTTAAGGTTAGAGATATCCTGCATGTGTGATCCTGCAACCAGCATATCATCTACATACAACAATAAAATAATATATCTACCATTATCCAATCTCTTAAAATACATACAATGGTCAGATTGACACCTACTGTAGCCATGCTCAGTCATAAACCTGTCAAATCTCAAATACCACTGTTTAGGAGCTTGCTTGAGGCATACAAGCTTTTCTTCAATCTGCACACTAACTTCTCCTTACCTTTGACCTCAAATCCTTCTGGCTGTTCCATATATATTTCCTCATCCAAATCTCCATGAAGAAATGATGTCTTAACATCAAGCTGCTCAAGATGCAAATCCTCAATAGCAACTAAAGACAGTACAGTCTGTATAGAAGTAATTTTAACAACAGGAGAAAAAATCTCACCAAAATCAATACCTGGCTTTTGTGCAAATCCTTTCACTACCAATCTGGCCTTATATCTCATCTATCCATTCTCACCTTCTTTCAATCTGTAGGTCCATCTATTCTTCAATGTCCTCTTACCAGCTGGCAACTCAACCAAATCCCATGTTTGGTTCTCTTTCAAGGACTCCATTTCCTCAACCATGCCACACTCCCACTGATTCTTGGACTCCACCTATATTGCTTCTTGAAAACTCTCTGGTTTTCCACCATCAATTAGTAACAAATAGAATAATGAAGGGGAATATTGAATTGGAGGCTTACTTACCCTTTCTGACCTCTTGATGGGCATTTAAGACTCGTTCACAACACGTTGTCCACCCAAATTCTTTGACAGTGACCGACCTCGGTCACTTCTAAGCCTGTAACTGGCTGACATTGGTTCTGCCTGACCGACATTGGTGCCTGTCCTACCGATGTCAGACTCTGTATGACCAACATCAATTTCTATTCTGCCGACATTGGTCTCTGTATGACCGACATTAGTTTATGTTCTGCCAACGTCAGTTCTTACCTTGCCGACGTCGGTCTCTATGTTTTCCTGCAAGTGATTATTTCTTTTTCCTGCGATCTCATTTTGGACCATCACCTCGTCCGATTCTCAATTGCTCTACCCAAATTGATTCAACTTCTTCAGCTGATCATTATACATCACTTTTTCATTGAAAACAACATCATGGCTACTAATTATCTTGTTAGTTCCTAGATTCCAAAATATGAAACTGAAATCATCAGAGCCATAGCCAATAAATGTGCACCTCATAGACTTAGCATCTAGCTTATTTCTATTTTCCTTATCAACGTGCACAAAGGCTTCCCAACCAAAAACTTTGAGAAATGATAGATCTACCTTTTTACCTGTCCATGCCTCTTCTAGAATTCCACCATCCAGAGTTGTAGAGAGTCCTCTGTTAATCAAGTACACTACAGTATCAATAGCTTCTATACAAAACTCTAAGGGCAAACCAGCATGCAATCTCATCATCTTGCATGCTCCATGATTGTTTTGTTCATCCTTTCAACAATTCCATTCTGCTGAGGTGTCCTTGGAACCGCTCTTTGCCTATAGATTCCATGCATATAACAATACCAGTTAAACTTATAGCTGTAAAACTCACCACCATTATCAGATCTTAGGCACTTCAATCTTCTACCTGTTTCATTCTCAACCATAGCTTTCCAAATCTTAAAAGTCTCAAATACATCAAATTTCTTCTTAATACAATAGATCCATACCTTTCTTGTAGCATCATCTATGAATGAAACATAGTACTGTGATCCTCCAATAGAAGCAACCTGAGCCGGTCCCCACACGTCTGTGTGAACAAGCTACAACTTATGTTTCTTCTATGTTGACCCAGTCTTGAGAAAACTCACTCTCTTCTGTTTCCAAAAAACACAATGCTCACAAAAATCTAGATCTATGCTTTTCAAATCTGAAAGCTTACCTTTAGACTTGAGAATTGACATTCCCTTCTCACTCATGTGGCCAAGCCTTGAGTGCCACGATTTTACATCCACATCTGAAGTAGATAATACAGAAGAAGAATTGTTAGTAACATAATTACATAAATAGAGAGTACCTACTCTCTTACCTCTGGCCATAACAAGTGCACCCTTGGTCACCTTCCAAGATTCAGCTGTGAGAGTTACTATACAACCCTCATCCCCTAACTTTCCTGTAGAAATAAAATTCCTCTTCAAGCTAGGAACATGCATAACATCTCTCAACACCCATGTGTTGCCATTCTACATTTTCAACTGCACTTTACCTTTGCCAATAATTTTACAAGGCTCATCATCCCCTAAATACACTATTCCAAAATCTCCATGGATATAGTAACTAAAACCAAAGATGCACCAAAATCTAAAACCCAAGATTCTATATTATTATGCAAAGAGAATATTAAAGCATCTTGTGCAATACCTGCAACCTTTGCTTCTTCTTTTCCTTCGTGTTGATTGTCCTCCTTAGGCTTTGACCAACAATCTCTGCTTATGTGCCCCATCTTTCCACAATTCTAGCATTGTGGCTTCCTGCCATTTCTGGATTTGGATCTACCTCTCACCTTAGACTTAGATCTTGATCTCCCTTTCTTGCTCTTCTCTTTTTTCCTTCCCCTACTCTCAAAACTTAAAGTGTTCCCTGATGTTTCCTCTATGCTTTTCCTGCAAATTTCCTCATTCAAGATAACACTAACAACATCCTCTACTTTTAAAATATTTGAAGCAAATGCAGTATTACTAACTACCATTACTAAGCTATGCCAGATTTCAGGCAAAGAACATAATATTAAAAGAGCTTTAATTTCATCATCAAACACTATATTGACTGAACTTAATTGATTTACAATTCCATGGAAATTATTCAGATGATTAGATACAGATCCACCTTCCTGCATGTGCAAATTAAAGAACTGCTTCATAAGATATACCTTATTAGAAGCTGAGGGTTTTTCATAAAAATTTGCTAAATTAGTCATTAACTCTACCATTTTTTTTTGCCTGTGATAAATTAGATATCACAGTAGATGCTAGACTTAGTCTTATAGACCCCAGAGCCTTTCTATCAAGAAATTCCCATTCTTCATCACTCCATGTCTGTGGGATTCTTTGCAATCCCACCTAACGGTAAGTATAGATCTCTCTGATACAGATAATCCTCTATCTACATTCTCCAATGTTGATAATTTTTGCCATTAAACTTTTCCATTCTCAGTTTACTTTCTTCTGTCATTGCTTCTCCCACTCAAATAGAAATCCCTGTAGAAACTCCTGTGAGTACCCTATAATCAATACACACTGCACATATCTGAACCACCTGTTAGTGAACCTAAGCTCTGATACCACTGTTGGATATCAAGCTCTGAACCTATAACCAAGGCTCTGATACCACTTGTTGGGGATCAACCAACAATTTGATTACACTTATGAAAGCAATAAACCATGGAATTAAATCAGAATGATAAGTAACTAGAATGATAAATAGCAAAGAACAAGAGATACAAGAAACCACACTAAAAACTTGTATTAAACTCTTTACAGAAGGAATACAATTAAATAAACTTCTTTCTTCCACACCTCTCTCAGATGTATAGATCTCTCTCTAGATCTCTTTCCCTCAAGAGCTCTCTCTCTCAAGTAAAATCAACTCCAACAACCTAGAATGATTCACCTATACAATTCTGTACTATTCTTTCAACATACAATACAAATAAGCTAAGAAGATCTATCCTAATATAGAATTAGGAAACTTGAGCATGCACTTACAACCAATAGTTAAGCCTCTTGAACAAGGGCTCTAAAAATAGTCTTACTAATAATAGAGACACGGACTTAAGACTATGACTTAAACTCATCATGCAAACACTCGATTTTGTCCTCAGAAATAACTCTCTGGATGCACAGGTAACTGACATTAGTTCATGCTTGCTTGCCTGTGACCGATGTCAGCCGATTCTTGAAATGCCGGCGTCTCCTAAACTGCTCTTGATCGACGTCGGTCGCTCCTGATCGATGCTGGTGATTGTGTAAACCTGCAACTGTTAAAATGCGCTCCTTGGTGAAGCTTTTAGGCTCCACACCTTAACACTTTTCCTTTTTGAAGCATGTGTTGATGACTTCTACCTAGTTTTTGAAGTTACCAAATATTTTGTTTTCTTCTTCGATGCCCTCTTCAAGCTTAGATAAGAGGTCTTCAAACATGTATATCCTTTTGTTTAACTATCTTCATTAGGCCACATAGGGGTCTTGTTTCTCTTCTAGTGTTAGCCTCATCCTCAGTATCATATATTCTATAAGTGTGTAGATATAATCAACTTCCTTCATATCGAAGGTATTCACATCATCCAAAATGGATGGATATACCTCTTTTATGTGTTTAATTAGTTATTTGAGCTTGATCTTTGTTGCCTTAAGCTCTTTATTTGTCTTTTGTTATCTTTCTCTATCTATTGGCATGAACATCATTAATGGTGTTCTTACATGCCATCTTGATTATCATGTTTTTAGGGTGCGTGGGGTTCATATCATGGGGATTTATTATATAATAATCATTCCCTTCCTCAAGCTTCTTGGTGTGCTAAATTTCCTTTATTGGAACCCCAAATCTACATTCATCCATGCAGTAGTAGAATGCCCAAAAGACATGATGGCACATCAAGCTCATAGTAATCCTTGGTGGCATGAAATCCATCATGTATAAGTCATCTTCCTCCTTGAACTCCTATTGTTCCCTTTCCTTACTTTTGGGCTCATAATCTTCATCTTCACCTAGTTATTCTTCCTCACTAGTGTTGGTACCTGATCCAGTGTCTTCACCTTTTTCCCCTTTTTCTTCTTCTCTCTTCTCATATTTTCCTTCTTTCTTATCCTACCCCTCTCTTTCTTTGGTGTTAGACCTACATCATGTTTCTCTTATAGGGTTTCTTCTATGGACTTATCCCCTTCATCCATTTCTTCTTGTCATGGCCCTATTTCCTTTATTTACTTCTTCGAGGTACCAGTATCACCTTCCTTTTCTTTAGGTACCCCTTTAGAGTCAGGGCATGCCTATTATGAAGCTTCCTCTTCTATCCTAGTGGAGGTGCTTGGCATAATCTCTGGTAATTTCTCTTCCTTGGGTTGTATGCTAGCAAGACCCTTCTTCTTTCCCTCTCCTCTAACATGTATGCCTTTTTATTTCAATTTGCTTTCTCTTCTCTTTCTCTTTTCTTAGCCTTCTCTACTTTGGCCTTTCTTGTTGCCTTTTCTTTCTTGACCTTTTATTTCTCATCCTTTCTCTTCATGGCTTACATGATGCATTTATTTTCTCTCTTACTTATTTCTTTGGCCTCTAGCCAATTAATTTCAACTTGGGATATTCCATTGGCTTTCATCTCTTCATTCCTTTAGTGAAATTTCAGCACAACATCAATATGGCCTTAGTTGAGGGCCATGGCCTTCCATTGGAATTATATATCTTCTTCTTTTTGCACACTTGATTGGGTTGTCTCCTTAGTTTCCTTTTCTATCTCTAGTTCCTTTCTTCCTTCTTCCTTTTCCTCTTACACCTTGAGCTCTTCACCCTACCATTATTATTTAGCCTCCACCATTTGAATAACTTCTTTTGACACTACTACCTTATCCATTTCTTCTTTTTTCTCTTGTATCTCTTGCATCCTTTATGTTTCAACCTCACTGGAGTCGAGTATTCTCAATCTTTGCCTAGGCTTTTCTATCTCAATTTGAGGTAGAGGGGAAGGGGTTTGTTAGCTTGACAAGGACTCCTCATCCTCAAGTAAAATATAGGTGCTCCACCCCCATTCTTCTTCCTCAGACTAATCTTTTTCCTCGTCTTTAGATATAATGATTTTGGGTGTTGAAGAGGGATCCTTCCCCTTTTTTTCTCTTTTACGCTATGGAAGGATTTCGACATGAAGTGCACATTACTCTTAGAGGACTCAGAAGTAAATTCTTCCCCTTATGAATTGATATTTAGCTTCATCTACTCCTTAGCTTATTCTAAGGTCTCCCCTCTCTTCTTATTCAGAGACTTTTTCTTTTCAATGGGTTTTGGGGTTCCCTCCTCCCCAATCTGGATAGGGGGTCTTTTCTCTGCTCAGCACTAAACCTAGCACTAGAATCCTTCTTCCTTAGCTTCATCACATAGTAGAGCTTATGGATGAATCTAAGGATGGTGACCTCTTAGAATGGATCAATGTATGGGTCATCCAAGGTATCTTCTTCATATTCAATCACACTTCCATCAGCATGGGGAACCTACACCACATTTTTTGGCTTTTTGTGTCTATTTATTTGACTGGAATGTCCATCCTCTACACATTTGAGATCCAATGTAGTGTATCCTAAAATTATTCTATCAAGAAGGTGAAAAGGAGCTTCAACCACTCTAACTTGTTCCCATACGTTAGTTCTAAGTTCATGACATAGTAGTGTTACATCACAAAAAAATTTATCATCCCAAACATTCTTGCAGGAATTCCTTGGGGAACGCACCACTCTAGTCCAAAGGCTTTGATGTACTGCTCACATTAAAGCATTATGTGAGTCTTATATTTTAGGCTAAAGGTGGTGGGGAAAGTTTTATCTTTATATTTCTACATTAGGGAATCATGGTGTTCTTAGAACACTCAAGATTGTCCTCATTTCCATCAAGGATCTTGATCTCCTCCATTATGATCAAGATGAGGATAGAGCCCAACCTGAAAGTCCCTTTAGCACTGTGGCACTCAATTAGGTTCTTAGTCAATTATTTTCAAATAAATTACATGATGTTAAATTCAATGTCCTATGTCATATGGTAGGCTAGGCATAAATATGCCTTGGACACATCTATCCACTAGTCACCAAGACATAACTTTGAGATTATGAGGCATGTTTCTACCCTCGTGTCGAGGTCCTCACATTTGTTGATTGGGAACATATAGTCCCCCTTGAATTAATTCAAGAGATTCATGATACACTCCACATTTTCATCATCATCTGTTAGTTGATGAATGTCTCTACTAGTGTCTAGAAGCCTGGTTATCTTTTTTATCATCTGCACAAAGATCTTCATGCACTGACTTGTGGAGTACACATGGTCCTCATGGATGTATGAGAGAAGGAATTAAACTAGTTGTTTGATATTTTTAAATCAAGAAAACTCATAGAGATAAGTTTATGTTGAGTCCTTTAACTTGTCTTGAATAGAGACATCAAAGAGGGCATCACCTTTAGGGGTCTTTCACCCTATATCAACCATCCAGTCTTGGACCAAGTCCTAGAAATGGCTCAATGTCTGGTGGTTATATTCTTTCAAGTAGCATACATGTATGAAGGAGCACCATGGTTCTCCCATTGATACATATAGTGAAAGTAACATGTATTGATAGGACATTTTTCTTAATGCCTTAGTATCCACCACCATGATGATGATCACCTCAATTGTCTATGCCTTTATTTTGGTGGTAGATGTTTCCTCAAAAAAAATTACCAAGTTAGGTTCTAGCTATGTTGACATGAAGCTTGTTGCCTTCCTCTTCTTCACCATTTTTAATCTACTAGTATTAAAACTTAAGAGGTGTGACTTGTCAAAGCCTTGAATGGTGACCTATACTTTAATAGTCATGGATTCTATGACTATGTTATTAGCTTCAAGCTTTACTAGTCATTAATGGTGGCCTAGGTAATAACTTCTTGGTTCAACCTAGTTCTTTGCAGGAACCTCTCTCTTTAGTCCTTTACACCATTCTTCACTATGAATGAACTCTCTCTCCTCTATGTTTTCATTCACTCTAAGGTGATAGGGTTGCTCAAATGCTCACTATGAAAGTTTCTTCTTGCTTTAGCTCTCTGGTTTCTTGCTAAAGTTTGCACTAAGTCTTGAGTTAGCATAAACTTTGTAGCCTAAGTAAGTTAATTATTGGTTAATTTATACCCTTCTCTTGTCAACCACCATTATTAATGTAGTATTAATGGTGTAGGTGCCTCAATCTTCTTAGAAAATGCAAAAATCCATGAAATCTTAAAAAATATATTATCTTGTACAGATTAATTGCATATCTTTGCACCACTACTACCACATCATTAAAGTGATGTGTGGTTTAAATGGTCATTTCCCACTCCTTATTAGGTAGAAGATATATATCTTAGATGACTTCCTTATGTGCATGTATCCTTCAATATGACCTTCACCTTTCTTGTTGCAACCTGGGCGTAGCACTTCACATGCAAATGACTTAGCCTCCTTAATTCCACTTCTCTAGATGTACTCATATTTTAAGCACACTTATTTCCTTGGTAAATTTTGTGCATGTCATCTTACCTTGGCTTGTCCTATCCCATACAAATCCCTTATGTTGGCCCTCTATCACTTTGTTTCTCTCATGATGCTCTTGTGTACATTTGAATGTGCATCTTCACTATCTGCCTTGTGCTCAACCATGTTGGGTGTCTTCACTTCTTTCCTCCTTAGGTTTATAGTGCTATATTAATTAATACACCTTAAAATTTTAGTGTAAAGGTAGAACCAGGTTGGTTCATTTTTGGGCCTTTGGGGGGCATGCACTTTCCATCTTGTATACATGTCTCTCTAGCTAATTTTGCTTATGCTTGATAATCTGCACGCATCCACTACTTAAATGTATGGCCTCATGCACTTATCAATGAAAGTGATCAACTCACATAATTTAAATTATGTGTGAAGTGCTAACTTATAAGTTCTTGTAGCCACTAAGTACCACCCACTACCTTTATACATTGTATAAGGGATTAAATAAAGAAAGGTTTAGCTTATGCCAAAATTTATTCTAGTTATCTCAACTCAACCTTAATATTGACCAAGAATTTGGAGTTCTCATGGTACATGCACTAGCTTACTACCTATATGGTTTCAGTTGGTTACCATTGAAATCCCTAGGGATAAATTCACCAAACAACATGTACAACTTACAAGCACCTATTTCCAAGATGTGATGGATGATTTAAGGATCCATCCACCAAATTTTAAAATTTTTGGGGTGCTTGAAGTATTTGTAATCATATATTATCACCATTTTTCCTTCAGTAAGCTCCTTGTATTTAATGTGCATATCATGCTAGCACTTCTTGGTGTACTAGATTACCTTTGTTAGAACCTTGAATTTGAGTTCATCTATGTAGCAGTCTAATGCCCAAGAGACTTGGTGGTGCATCAAGGTTGTATTAATCCTTGGAGGCATGCACTCCATCATGTATAATTCATCATCCTCCTTGAAATCTTGATGTGCCCTTTCCCTATTTTTGGGCTCATAATCTACATTTTTACCTAGCTCTTCTTCCTCACTGGTGTTGGTACTTAATCTAGTGTCTTCATCTTTTTCATTTTCTTCTTATCTATTCTTATCTTCGCCTTCTTTCTCATGCTCCCCCTCTCTTTATTTTATTATAGACCCATCATCATATTTTTCTTGTAAGGGTTCTTTTACAGATTTCTCTCCTTCATCCATCTATTCCTCCCATGGCCCTATTTCCTCCATTTGCTTCTCTGAGGCACTAGTATCACCTTCCTTTTATTCAAGCACCCCTTTAGAGTTAGGGCACACCTATTATGTATCTTCCTCTACTATCTTTATGGAGGTGCTTAACATTATCTCTGGTAATTTCTCTCCCTTGGGTTCCACACTAGTGGGACCCTTCTTCTTTTCCCTCTCCTCTAACATGCATGCCCTTTCATCCCAAGCCATTTTATCTTCTTTTTTTCTTTTCTTGAGCTTTTCTACTTAGCCTTTCTTGTTGTCTCTTCTTTCTTAGCCTTTTCTTTCTTAACCTTTCTCGTCATGTCTTTCATGATGCATTTCTTTTCTCTCTCACTTGACAATAGAGCCAAAATATTGTATAAAATTTCACTAGGTTGGTATCTATGCTTGGTCATTTGTTTAGCTATCAAGCCAAGTTAGTTATAGACTTAGTAGAACTAGGCACAAGGAAAATAAGGTTTGTCACACAACATTTAATCACTTTATGGTAATAGCATTAGTTTCACATAAAGCACAATCCTTGTTTTCTCACTTGAAGTGCAATAGTGAAAGAATCAGGCCCGTCTTGGGCTAGTTTCCACATGACATAACCTAGGGTTTAAGGAAACTTAGTCATTATTCAGAGGTTTTAGGTTGCCTTCCAATGCTAATTCATTTAAAGGAAGGTAACTAGGTGTAATCATTCATGAGATCATAAGTCCTAAGGTTCAAGTTCATAACTAGCAAGGTGGAGCTCTTAGTGGCACAAGTTGTTGATTAGTAGGTAGAAGTCATTCAGTTACTTATGAAAGTCATAGGGATGGATGGGTTCAAGGATTCATCTTCAAGGTAGCACTCCAAGCATAAGTCTTAGAACCTTGGTGCCTCCTAGTTCTAACACTTAATCATTTAAAGGAAGGTCATTAGGTGCAAGCCTTCATGAGAGCATAAGTCCTAAGGTGGAAGTTCATAACTAGTGAGCTAGAGATCTTAGCAGCACAAGCTAATGATTAGTAGGTGAAGGGTCATTCGGTTACTTATGCAAGTCATAGGGATGGATGGGTTCAAGGATTAATCTTCAAGATAGTACTCTAGGAATAGGTCTTAGAACCTTGGTGCTTCCTGGTTCTAACACTTAATCATTTTATAGGGGAGCTGAAGTCACTATATGGCATAAGAATGCCATTAAAAACCATGAATGATCCTCCATTTCACAATACATTTAATAATAGCTAAACATTGCTTAATGAAACTCAACTCATAAATATAACATTGCACAAACCAAACAAGGATCAACACATCATTTCTTCCATAACATATTTTTTAGCAACAAAGTTTAATATAAAGAAATAGAGAAAATGCTCTTCCTTGCTCTATTCATGCCCAGTGGCTCACATGTGAACTTGGGCTATATATTTAAGTCTCTAAATTACCATGCATAAAAGGAAATACTAATGGGTTTATCTCTATTTCACTAGAGCTTCACTAAACTTCACTTCTTTCTCCTATCTTCAAATGTTGGCCTTCTTTTATAGGTAAATGTGCATCTCCTACTAGGTCAGATGGGCACATGCTGAGTACTAAGTTGTCATGGGTCCACTAGCTCCACTAAGCTATCCAAGGTGGATGAGTACATGTTGTACACTGATCTATCATTGAGGGTTCACTATCCACCTACTCTACTCCTTAACATCTATGTTTCTCGAGCCTCCATGCCCAAGTCTTGGTAGGGACATCTTTAATTTATTTGGCATTATGAAACTACCCACCAACTAGCATGGAATCCACAAGGACTCCTCTAAATAGTGCTAAAATGTATAACAAGGGGAGTGACTACTCTAATGGTTACCTCATGCTAAGATAGGTCTAGTTGGCATGGTCTATGTACTTACCCCAAAAGGGGGCCCAACAAGACTCACTGCATGAGAGATATTTCTTTTTCCACCCACTAATGTATTAAATTCCCTTATAATGGAGCCATTTATAGGATTCAAGGTGACACTAACCTTTGGAATTTTAAACAATTATGATATCATGGTGTCTTTAATATTCCTACTCTTGAGCCTTTACCAAGTATTCCATTCCATGAGTCTCAGCATCTTAACTTTCCCATTAATTCAACCTAAGGTTACATTAGGCATCCTAATCTCATTGGGAACATTCCTCCTAACCTCTTAGATTTTGATGATGATGAGCTTGATGAGATTAACTTAAAGATCAAAATTTCTAATCTCTCACCTCATCTCATTTTGCCACTTCCTACTTCCTTACAACCTCGCTCTCACAAGCCTCCTTGTGATGACATTCCTATATTATTAACCAAGACTAGGCATTCTATTCACTCATTAGATGATAAGGTCATCCATACTTTCACCATTAACCTTTACACCCTAGATTATGATGATGTATATTCCTTAGATGATTCATTGTTAGGCAGTCTTTTACAATCCCATGATGTTGATATTATCCATTATCATTCTTCTTTACTTGAGTATTTTAGCGCATCTCTTCATTTTCCTTCAGTTATAGTTCCTAATTTTTGTGTTTTTCCCCTTTATTATAGGGTATAGATGATTTCAACACCTCCAATTTTTGAGGATTTATGTAGGACTATGCTCATAGATCATGTTATTATTGGGCCTTATCATTTTTCTAGGTATCCTAACCCTTGTAGTTGGTTTACCCTTGAGTTTATTATGACTCTCCTTAGAGCTTATATAGATCTTACCCCTCCCTCAGTAGATCCCACTATAGTTGATCTTATTTCCACTCTTAATATTGTTGAGCCTACCCCTATTTCCAATTCTATTACTCCTATTGAGCCTAGTTCCATTCTTTCTTCATCATCACCCTCCCTTGGTGATAGTTTTCTTCTCTTGCCCAAGATGGCTCCTCTGCCCACCAAATGGGTTGATGAGTGTTCTCTAGATTCTTCCACTCTTGTTACACCTCATTTTATGAGTGATTCTATTGAGACCACTCACAAGCATATATGTTACTTCTATGGGATAGATAATCATTATTTTACCTATTATCATAAGTTACAGTAATATATTGATACCTTATATCCTTCTTCCCCATCATTAAAAAAAGACATACCTCACCTAAAGATAATTCCTAAATATCTACCCAATTATGGTGAGGTATATTATCTATTACATCTATGTATCACCCATTATACTGATTGTTATTTCATCCTTCAACATCTTAAGGATCACCTTATAGCCATTCTCAGACCTTCTACCATTCCTCCCATAGGTCATTCCTACAAGAAGGTTCCTCCTTCTTCTCCCATGGCTCCATCTTCTATGGTTCCATCACCTCCTATGGTCCCTTCACCAATTATATACATCCACTCATTATTATTTCACTCATGGATCCTTCTCCACTAGTGATTCTTGCATCTCCCGTAAAGCCTATTCCCATGCATTCTCCTGACCATACCTTTCCTGATTTCCCTCCTCAGCACAATCCTTTGAGCATTCCTAATTTTTTTGTGGATGATATTAGAAAATAAATATCTTCATAGTATTCATTGAATATTGATGAAACATTAGTATCATTTTGTCTCTAACTTCATAGAGATTTATCCAATGTCTTGGATAGATTTATCAGTATTTATGAGCACATGCATGGTGATTTCACATTTTCATTTAGGTTAGACATGTATTCAAATATTATATTTATCTATCTATTATATCATTTGACATTGTGTCAAATTTTTCCTTACCATATATGTTGATCTTACTTGTTTTACTATATCTTGTTTCTCTTATCATTTATATTTTGTATATGATTATCTTTCTTTATCATTGCTTTCTCTCTCTTGCTTGAGTTTTTCTCAAAATTATTTTGTTTCATCTTCATGATTATTTTCTTTCTTATCTCATTTTTCATGGTTAATTATCATTGTGACTTGGTTATACAAACCTTATTCCCTTTAGTCATTTTCTCCCTTTTACCATGTGATTAGTTAGCAAACAATCCTACTCATTACTACGTCCCTACACCAGTCAACTTTTTGAATTTCCTTTTTTCCTTCTTCCTTTTTTGCAAACTAAACATATACATGGTTGATACTTGATATCACATGCTAGTTCATTGTCAAGCCTAATTATCCTAGTTAGTCTAATTTGGTTACTTAGCTTCCTTTAGCCTTAGCATACATATCATTCATGTGTATCACTATATATCTTATGATTGGTCATTCCAAGTTTGTATGGAGGAGGAATTTTAAAAATCCATAAAAATTTAATATCCAAATCATTTAAATAAAATTCAATGATAAAAAAGGAAAAATTATTCTTAAAAGTCCAAATCACACTAAAAGATGTGATTCACAACACATCTCCTTCTTATAGTCGAAACTCAAAATCCATAATTGGCCTCATGGTAGAGCCAAGGTCCTTTAGGGTATGGTAGGCTACTAGATTAGAAGAGTGGGATAAAAAAATCTTATAATGATACCTATTTTCTCACATAAGTACCTAATCTTCATAGTAGACTGATAGCTCTATAAGGGGTCCTAAAGAATGGGGAACACGTCATGGGAGGGTAGGTCCATTTTTTTTCTTATACTAATCTACATTCATGAGTTGATATTATTAGCACACATATTTGCCTAGAAACCTTGTCTATAGCAAACAGGTTTCATTTGTACATAGATGACCTAATTTAACTTTTTTGGGAATAATGGAGTTTTATTCCTATTTTTGTTAAGGGTGTAGTTTAATAAATCAGTATAGAATATATCAATAATTATAGTCTTGATTTGTGAAATTATTTTATCTTTTTCACCTTTCTAAAAATAACAATAAATAGGGAGAAATATAACTTAGCTATAAATAGACTAAGATGGCTAATATAGAGGCTAAAAATGGTTGTATAGGACTAGGAAGGTGTCATAAACCTAAATCTATCTTTTGTTCAGTAAAAGGATAAGAGCATAAAAAAGTGTATGCTTTGGTGTCCTATGATATTGACTATTCCTACCACTATTGTCTAAATTGATCATAGAGACTTGAAACTTTTTAGGTTTTTGTGTTATGCTTGTATGAGCCTACCTATGAAGAATCAAGTGTTGATTGTTGACAAAGCTCATTTTAGATTTGATTTTAACTCAAAACCCTAACCCTCTATTATTCTTGATAAAATGATATTTGAATCACTTAAGAGAGAAGGGAGTTAGTGTGTAATATGTACTAAACATGCAATACACACCCTTTGTGTTATCATATTGCCTACATATCAATACTCTTAAGAGGAATCAAGCCATATGTAGTTCTCCCACCTAGTGTGCTTTATGCAATAGTGTGATGTGGATGCAAAATGCCAATTTGATAGTGTTTGAGGTGTTTAGGGACTGGCATGAGGATTTGAATATGTTTGCATCTATGTTGGGTGATTGAATGCAAAGAATAGGGAAATTTACCTTAGTGTTTTGTTTGTATTCTTACTTTGTAAGTTTTGTCATCTCCTTTATAAATGAGCTTTTACTGGGATTTTATAAGGAACTATTTGTCATAGGTCAGATGTCTTCATTCTAATCTAACCTAATTAAGGATAAGGACTGGATGAAAATGACCACTATGGCTCAAAGTGTAAAAGGACAAGAGTGATAAAAAATGGACACTTTGGTGCCCAATGCTATAGTCCAAGTTTGGAACTCCTATCCTACAAGCTTGAGATTTAAGGGAATAGGATTGGCATAGGGAATACTATCTAGCTGAGGTGGAATCAGTATTTAAAAGGTTTTGAGTGACTAGTAATGAGTAAAAAGGTGTCTATAATGGTCTCAAAAGCATGAAAAAAGGACCTATGGATGGGGTATCGCAAGCCACACTTAAACTACCAATTTACACATTTTATATAACTACACAACCACTAGTCACATAGTGTCATCTCATGTCCTTAGTATACCTCATGTCTTCTAAGGTTTTTCATAAGACACCCAAGTCTTAATTTTTACATTCCCTTTTTCATTCCCTATATCTCTCGTATTTCCTCTTGAGAAATATTATTTTTTATACTGATCACTCCCCTTGGGATTTCATTTGTGGGTTGCATTATAACACTATGGATAGGACCCGACCATCCTCATAAATTACCACCTTTTTAGTTCTTATTACCCACATCCTTGATTACCTAATTTTTCCTATTTATTCCACCCCATTGGTGTTCTCTTTATGAGTTGTAGTGTAAAACTATGGATAAGACCCAAAATTCCTTACAAAATTTTCCAATACCTGAGTCACAATCCAAAATTACATGTGTCAAATATGAGATAAGATTCAACTGATTATGAAGTTACATGTCATTGACATGCTCCCAACTTGATTTAGTGTGTTTTATGCTTACTTAATTTATCTTTCACATTTTTATCTTCTTATTTTTTGAGTGCATGTAAGAATACAACCATTTCTTGAATTTTTCATACTTCCCAGCTTGAATTAGTGTGATAAATTTAAGACTAAACTTTTACCAATTTTTTTTTTATATTTCTCAACATGATATAGTATGATTTATTGACTTAATTGAATTTTTTTTTATCCCTTCTATGCCCTTTTACATAGCTTCCATCTTATTTCATTGATTTCATACTTCCCAACATGAATTAGTATGATTTTACTTGTTTTAATTTGGTGCAAAAATATTTTACTTTGTTTTAAAACAAATCCCTTTTTTTACCATCTTGTTTTTCCATTTCTTGGTTCTTTATACTTAGTCATTTTTTATTATTACACATTTTCTAGATTGAAATAGTGTGTATTACATTTTCTTGATTGATTATATTTTTCCAAGTCCTTTTTTCCTATTTATTTTTAACCATGCATGTGTCTTACATAATTCTAGAAAAGAAACCACATATCATATATTTCATATAGCATATACAAAAAAGCTAAATACATGTGCTAAAATTAAATCTATCTAAAGCATCCATAGCCACAACCATAAAAAACCATAATGAAAACATACACAACCAACAACAAAATTCTAAATAACACATAATACACACACACGCACGCACGCACGCACACACACACACACACACACACACACACACACACACACACACACACACACACACACACACACACACACACATAAATATATATATATATATATAATGAATTTGATACAATAAATATAACAATATATAATGCTCTAGTTCTATGGTTCAATTCCATCCTATCTATCTCATGGCCTAGCCATGTTGCCTACTAATGTCTCAATCTAAATCATCTAAATAGAACATTATAAAGAGGCCATCCAAGATATTGGTCCCTCTACCTATCCCTATAGGTGTGCTACATATACCTATGACTATGTTAGCTAGGTCTAGATCTCTATCATATACATCACTATAGCCAGATGTGCAGCTCTTTCCTTAGCTAATGCCTACCATACTCACATATTACCTACACCCATCTCTATTGGTGGTTGAATCATCTCTCTCTATACCCATATTTGTCTCACTACCTCCATAGATAGTCTAAACTAGCTCACCTAAGCTGGGGTAGATGGTACACTGGGGTCCTCTAATATAGTCAGGTCATATGGATATAGAGTCTCATCCAAGAAGTCATGGAGTGTTCCCCTCACTAGGGACCCCCATCTCTCCTTTACATCTTCATATACATATATAAAATCACACTAGATATATATTAGATCACTGGTATATCTCAAAATATTTATCTATCTCTACTTCTAAATAAAAACTTAAAGCAATAATTCAATCATCTTTTCTTACCTGTCTATGTTTTGGCTACTATGGTCTCACCATCTATGCCTCCGCCTAACACAGTCTCCCCATCTATGTAGCCTCTTAGTATCTCCTATGTAGGCCACATCCTTAGCTTAAATCCCTTTTTCATGGCTCACATCCATCTCAGCCTACATTTGAGTGAACTCTCTATCATTTATCCCTCTTTTGGATCCTCTACTAGTTTATCAAGGATGACAATGTTCTCTATTATCTCTTGCTACCTCCATCACCATCATGTCCTTGATGGTAATAGCTCTTTTTATTGTAGATATAATAGTGTTACATCTATTATCTCTACCTCTACCTCCATATCCTCCTAATTTTCTCCCCATCATGCTCAACCAATCCATAGTCACTCACAATGTGGTATGAGTGTCAGTCTCACTATCAGTGGTCCTAGTGCTCTCCTCACCTATGGCTCTCTCACATGTTGAGCCCATAGCTTGGGAAAAAATATCAATGTCACTAGATAAGGTATACTATAATTTTGGCACATGGGGCATGGTCCACACTATCTAGCCATCCCTCCATCTCTACACTCAAGGCAACCTATCATTGACTACATCGGGTAACCTAGATGACTGATACATAACAAACTTCTCATATGTCCAAGTTTTCAACAATATGATCAGTCCCATGGTCTTATACCCTTTGACCAGCAACTCATATAGATCATATATGAGTTTGACCTAGATGATAGATCCTAGATCATATATAACTCTCTCTTCCAGCATAATCTTACTCAAGGCTACCATAAACAATGGTACCTTGCCATCTGATTTATGACATAGCACCCACTATGTCACAAGACCTATCATAAATTTTTATATATCTATAATATATGATGTATATACATTGTCATTACTAACTCTCTATCCTCCCAAAATCATCTTTGAGCCTATAGCCCACATGGCTAAGGTTCTCCTCTCCTCTATGTTATCTAGTATCATTATGGTCATCGGTGTTCCTACTATGAGTAGCTTGAGATTGGCATGGACATCCTCTAGTGTGATGGTCACCCCTATTTCATCCCCATCCACCTCCCATATAAATGTGTTAGTCAGTAATTTTGAGTAATTGAGGAACATGACTAACAGATCAGTACTCATGGAGATCTTACACATATCAGCTATGCCTCCTAGACCTATGGATACTAGTTTATCCCTATCTCCATTTGATAATGTATCTAATAATTCTAGTAACTAGGACACATCCACCAATCCCTAGAACCTCTATCATCTCTAAAACTAAGAAATAATAAAGGATGTATCAGTTCCTTCATGTCATGTGTAGTCACCATACATTCTTTTTACATTTTTAAATAAAAAATAAGCCTAATTGTTTTAAAACTTATTCATTTTTATTCATTTTACCCTATTTTATAGCCTACTCAATCCTTATTTCCCTCATTTGGTCATTTTGAGACATGTTATCCCTCTTTCAGCCTTTTATACGCTTTTCATGCTTATCTTATTTTTTTGTCAAACTAGTTTGACCAAAATTTCCCTATTTTTGCTTTAGTTGACTCCAAAATCTTAGTCAAAGCTCTTATTTTCCTCTTCATGGTGTTATGTTATCATTATATACCTTTAAAATTAGTTAGAAAACTACATTAAATCAGTAGCCTACAGAATGTATAGGGTCAATCCATACCTACTAGGTCGGCATTGTGGATTTTGCCTAGTTTCAGCCTACTAAGTTGACCTAGTTCATTTTACCTATTGACCCTTTGTATTTTTCTAAAAAAGTTAATTTTTATTGAATTATTCCTAATTTATCTAAACCCATTTCTTGTATTACTATTTTATATACCTAGAATCTAATTTTGTCTCAATCTAACATCTAGAAATGCTTAAAATTCAAAATTACTAAAATTACACTTAATTCATTACAAATTTCAAAAATTGGTTTAAGATTCATATTTTCATACATGTAGTGCACCCTATGCTTCCTCTAAGAATCCATATTTCTATCTTTTCATCTCCTCACCATCCTATCCCATTTTATGTCTAGATCTCTTTTCTTCTCTCCTTCATAAGTCAAAATAACAAATGACTTGCCTTTTCCCCTATTTAAAAACACTTTTAGTAATTCAAATTCTTCAACTATTTTCCTTTAGAATCCTTCTTTTGATTATATCTTTTTTTCTACTTATCTATTTTCAAAATAATAAAATTCATTAGATTCATGATGACAGAGATTCTTTTCCATTATCATATGCCTATTTTCCAAAAATCTCAATTTTTTGCTATATTTTGCACTGACTTCTAAAGGTTTTCCTAGTATTATTCACATTAGATGCCTTCATTTTATCTTGAATTATACTTATTTATCTACAACACTAAGTTAAGTGAAGGTATTTGTTTTTCAATTTTTTTCTTTCCTTTATCTTAATTTTTCCTTACTGCACTTTACTTGACATCAGTGTTGTGTGTTATCATGTTCTATTTCCCAAATCACCATCCTATGTTACACTTACATGACACATGATGAGGTTCAAGTGGGGAATATGTATACACATAATATTTTCATACTTTTATTGATTATTGATACTTTGTATATTTCAAGAACCTATTGAGTCTCAATTTCTCTGAGTGTAGCCTTAAGGGGTACATCGAGAAAGAGGTGGGTAGACCATTGGCGTTTCATAAGATTATTGTCCCTTTTTCCACTCACCATCTACACACTCATCTCCTAGAAACATTAACCCTAAGCTTATTCTTCTTAGCCTTACCCATTCCATTCATTTTTCTTTTTTCATCCTCCTTGTCTTGCCTTAATTCCCTTTTGGACTATCAGTTGTACTAGGTTGATTAGGGTCAACCCTGTATAGTTTAGGGGTATTTTTCACTTTTTGGGTTTGTTAGCCTTTCTGTCGACCTAGCCTAGACGTAGTGAATTATCGCCAAAGACATACAAGGTTTACCATGATCAAATCTATATAGCTAACATTTTTCAAATTATTTATGTCAAGATTTGCCTATATATACAAGTTCATTCCCAACCATTTGTAAGAAGAGAAGTGAAGAATAATAAGTGTGAATGAACATCTACTTATTGACCATTCTACTTGAGGAATAAATCTTAGAGTTCCATGACTTATTTATATATATAGATATTATCTTATGGAGAAGTATTTCGGATACATAGATAGTTTGTGTATCCCAAATCTTATTTGTCTTTGTTATCCTTACATACCATAACAATCTCTTGTAAATCACCTTGGCCAAGGGAGATTGAGGCTAACTTTATTTCTCCTTTGTAAGAGTAGATAGATAATGTAGTTGTGCTTCTTTATTCCATGCATTAGTATTTCATAGACATTTACATGAGTATATGTCTTATATGCATGTTTAGTTTAGTTATTTGTTTTGTTTCTAACCCCCACTGTATGCCACAAGCTTTGGTGTGCACTATATTATATTTACTTTCTTGTTTGTTAGAATAAGTGAATATTAAACCTTAAGACTATTTTAGGGTTTTTTTGTTGTTGTGTTAGACTTTAAGATTTGGAATCCTACCTCACACGGTGTAATATGACAAGTGATCCCCTAATTGTGTCTAGTGGATCCCCATCTTGGTCATGCTCCCGCTTAACAAATGTATCCCCAATTGAAAGTGTAGGTATGATCCATCTCCTCTAAGCCAAGATTGATTTATAGATATGAAGCATTTTTTATTGCATATAGTGGGTATTCAAAGACTTGTTACATCTTTTCAAACTCAATTCCTACTATAATGAAGCATGAAAACATCTTTGTGAGTCCATTCATGGCAAACATTCAAAATATATCATAGTGAGGACAATGTGACTCTCTAGTGAGGAAGTGAGAAGTGTTTTAGGAGTTTAATTAAGGTCTATTTGATATAAAAAATGATAAATAATATTTATTTGAGTTTCTTATCACCTTTTTAATGCATTTTCTTGAGAAATTAAAAGTCATTTGGATGATAAGTGTGAGGATAAACCTAGAGGACTAGTGAAAAATGACTACAAGTAGAGAATGAAAGATAAAAAAGATGAATCCATTAGTTAGGGATAATTTTATGACATGTAATTAACTCTTCTCTACCTTTTCATGTCATACCATATGTTCTAAGGCTTCCTTTGGTAATTTCAAACACTTAAGTGTACTCCTCACCATCATGAAGGTAGTTTTAAGTAAGACAATGAAGGGTCTATGCCAACTTAAGGGAGATGCTTTGTTTGAGATTGACACATGTCCATATCAGCGTCCTAAACTCTTTTCCACTTCAATCCATGGTCATTCTAACTAGTTTTTTAATTATAACATCTAGTTTTATGACCCTTGAGCTTCACTCCTCTCTCCTCTTCTAAGTTCTATAAATTTAAGCATTTTTGGCTTTGTAATGGATCCACAATTGATATAGAAAAGCCCTTCTAGTTTTGATACCTCATTTTCCTTTGAATAAAGTTTTTAAGTTGATTTAATTATCTAAAATCTCTTACTTAAATGTGTTAAGTGGTTTTTGTGTTGACAAGTGATGAAAATTCTTTCCTTGCTTCCATGTTTACCTTTACACCTTTGTTTGAATGAGATATCTTCTAACAGGTTTCAAAAAGTTTATTATTTTTCAAGTTTATCTTGAAGTGTGAGAGATATGGATAGTGTCTTGTATCATACATTTTATTCACCTACCTCTAGATAAGCATAATAATCTACCTTTATGAGAAATACTTATGTTATAAGGATATAGGGTTGAGTTTAATTTGAGTTATCTTATTTCTTGAGTGCAAATTCAAGTGTGTTTTGTAGAGTTGTCTTAGTATATCACCTCATTATCATATGTTAGTTTTATGTCTCCTTATTCCCTTTTTTCCCCCACTAGTGATTAACTTAGTGTAGTGTGAGCCTAAGAGACAAATTAAGGGAGCTAGCTATTTAAAATCTAGATATTTGTCTCTTGTAGTGGCTTGTCTATGAAGGGAGATAGTTTCATGTTTTCCTAAAATTGAGAAGGTCTGCTTAACTTATCTAGGCTTAAATTTTAGGCTATAATAGTTTTGGCATGCTTGGTGGGACTTGAAGTCCATGAAGGTTATTCAAGGTAGATGTTGCCTTTGATAATAAGGATATGTAATAGTCCACTTATTGTAGCATTTGGTAAATCCAAAGTTTTAATCTTAGTTATAGACTAGGGCACATTTTTCATGCCTAAGGTAATCACAAGGTATCTCACCAAAGACATACCTTTTGAATTTTAAGAGATTCATCCTTATTCCTATAAATTATGTAGATTTAAGAATACCCATCTCTATCTAAAGAGGTCTTATCTTGATTACAAGCCCAAAATAAATTTCTTCATTCATCAATTCTTGTAAAGTTCTAAGGCCACCATATAAATAAATCACCCTTCTTTTGCCTTCAATCATCATATCCCTCTAAATCTTGCTCGCTATGATGACATCCTCATATCTACCCTCAAAAGTGTTCCATTATACACTGGTAAGTCTTCCATCACACCCTTTTATCATTTAAGGAATATTTCTAACTTCTATAATATCCATCACATCATAGAGAACATTAAAATCAAGTTGTTGGTTATCACCTTCAAAGGAAAATCTCTTTACTAGTATGGAACATTAGTACCTAGATTTATCATAATGTAGGATGAGCTAAGATATGCATTGATAATAAGGTTTGAAGACAAAAGTGATAATTTATCACTAACAGAGTAGCTAGCCACCATTAGAATATCACCTCAAGAATTTATTCAATACTTCAATACAAGATTCTAAAAGACATGGGACAAAATCCCAATATTGGTAAAACCAATATCTCACCATGATTTTCTTTATTTCCTTAAGGAATTTGATAGTGATATTTCAATGATGATATAATCCATGGGAGGTGACACTCTATCTAATGCCTATGAGGTGGCCATTAGGGTAGAGAATTATTTGATTCAATATGGGAAGATTACCCCAAGACCTCCCATGCTTATTTTTCCTAACTTGTAAACTCTTACACCTATTAATACTCATATTCCTACACCTAAAACCAATTTTGATGGCCCTATTCAACCAAATAGACTTAATGAGGTAGAAAGGATTAGATCCATGGAATAAGAGATTCTAGGACTAAAGAGGATTATCCAAAAAAATCAAATAAGGCATGTCCAAAGTCAATACCAACCTAATCAGTGTTATCTAACTAACAAGACAATAGACCTCCTTTCTAAGGTCATACTCAAGGTTTTACTCAAGGTCAATGACAATTGGTCCACTCTAATACATATGGTGGTTATAACCTTAATGTTCCTTCCACCTTAAGGACACTAGTGCCTACTCAAAACAACCTTGCCTAAGATAATAATAGTCAACCTTCATTAGATCAACCTTATTATCCATCTCCCTATGTCAATAAATTCTTCAACCAAGCCTTCATGAAAAAATTTGGAACTATGTCAATTATGACTCAAGATGAAGTGTCAAATGGAAGAGTGACTTATGATAAGGGTGCTAAAATGGGGTCTATATTCGGCAATCAGGAGCAAAATGGCTTATGTGTAGTTAATAATCAAGGATATTCAAGTATAGACACAAGTTTTATAGTTGCAAACACAAGGAGTAAGAGGAAGGTTGTTCAAAAATTTCAAGGGGATGTCAATGGTTCTCTAATGAATTTTTAAATAAGTACAATCCTAGTTATTTCTAGCGTTACTCCAAATGCACAAACAATTCAAAGAGATCAGAATGTTAGGAATGTTTTCATACCTCTAAATTTTCAAGGTGTAGCTAACATGATTGATTTTAGTGGGAAAGCAAGAGTTAGTGGTCCTTTCACTAACATTGTGGAGCAAATGAAGAGGTCTCAAGTGAATGTGTCAATGTGGGATATATTGGCAATACCTAAACACTGCTTTAAGAGGATATGTCCAAGCTCAATTTGACATCCAAATAGCCTATCCAAATAGAGGTAGCCTTGAAAAACACCATTAATCTAAGTAAAGGATAGTCAATCAAAGTTGAAAAGGTAGAAAAAACCCCTCCATTACAAATTTCTATTATTATTGGAGATTCTTTGGTGCATAATTGTCTCATTGATAGTGGATCTAGTATTTGTGTCATGCCTAAGATGGTAGCTGATAAACTAAATTTGAAGTATTAATACCATGCCGAAAGAGTGATCCAATTGGATGGGTTAGCTACCAATACCATTGGTATAATTAGAGGTTTGCAAATCATTATCCATATTTTTCCTACCTTTACCATTTATTAGGATGTTTTCATGGTTGATGTACCTCCTGATTTTACACTTGTTTGTCTAAAGAGTTCAGAGCTAAGATTAGAAGTTATCGTACTTAAAATTGGTCCTACATAGAGTTTAGGACTAGATATGGTGCAAAAGTAACAATCAAGTTAGATCCTCTTTTTATTTTTCATGTTGAACCTTACGTGCCTTACACTTATAACATGAATTTTAATGTGATTGAAGATGATGATCACCCTAGTGATTAATAAAATCTAACTATCTTATATGGCATATCTAATTTATATCTTAATAAGTGGGGAGCTGAGCAAGGTGTTTTTAAATAAATTGGTCTTGGAACCTACACACTTCATGAGGATATTCATAGAGTCCTTAAGGAAGATCATAATAATATCCTATATCAATTTGCATTAGGAAACTACCTTGTACATATGGATGGTGATGTGAGTATCCCAGCATTGTCAAGATATGATAGTCTTAATGAGCAGTCATTTCTACCTATAAAAGAAGAAAACATTCTTGAACCTGAACCTCAAGGGGAAATGATGACATGTAGCAACAATACTATGCAATTTTTCATGAATTTTAGGAGGTTATCAGACCTTCAATCCTTCAATATGAGTTTAAACCTAATGCTAAGGCCAATCATGTTTCTTAATGAACATAAGGAGGAGCTTAGGATGTCCATCAAACAAGAAACACCCTTGGTAGGATATGAGATGTTTGATGAGCATGAAAAAAATTTGGAATCCTTGATTAAGAGATAAAAACCATGGTGAACCAAGAAGTGCTTGGCATATCTAAGCATGGTATTGATGATGTCTAATAGCAAACATATCTTATTTCAAATGTACATGAAGATGAAAATTTTGTGGTGATCTCCAATGATCCAATTGAAGACTATCAAGAGAGCATAGAAAATCCTAAGTAAGTTGAAAAACCAAATAAACTTCCCAAGTGGGTTGGATGGAGTGTTCTTAAAATCTTAAAATGACATATTTGAAGTCAACAAAAGCTACAACCATGGTAAGTCTCTTGATTACCTTCACAAACAAGTGTTCATTGACAAGCATGCACCATGTGAGATCTATTTTATTAGAGAATCAAGGATGCAATAAGTATTATCTTTGACCATGGTTGAAGCAATGCAGATGATTTTTCTTCACCTCAAGTTTTGAGGTATTGTACATATTAGGATAGGTGTGTTTCCTTTCAGTTGTTTTGTGTTTTGCCTAAGTTTTCATGAGAACAAAAGTGTGTTTGCTTTGGGTTGTTGTATTGTGTGTTATTTATTTATTTTTTGTGGTGTTTGTGGTGTCCTTTTGAAGACTTTTCAGTGTTAATAATAGTGTAGAGGTGACCCCATATCCCAATGGAAAGGAGAAGGCTACAGGTCTTTGGCATAACAAGTTTACCACCCCTAAGAAATTGCCAAAATGTTAACTAATTTGACCCCCTATTAAAATAAGTCAACCCCATATATAATAAAATATCCTATATGGTCTTTCCAAGGTCATAAATATGTTTAGTCATGTTTATTAGGGTTAATCAATATGTTTAACTTTAGTCATTTTGGTCATTTATATTAATATTTCCCTGTGCCACCTTTTTGGCCTTTATAATGACTTGTATAGTTTTCACAAGGAGCCAAATGTGTCAAACTATTTTATAATGTCCAATATGTTATTTTAGTTTCAATATTTAGTTTGGTAACTGACAAATGTAGTTTCAACATGGAAAAGAGGAGATAGCAGTAGTTTTAAACAATTTAAAGGTAGATGTATGGTCAAGTACAGTCTACTTAGCATGTAGGAAGCTTAAATAGGATATATATAGGCTATAAAAATCCATTTACATGCTCAATAAGTCATGATAGGCTCAAAAATAGAAAAAATATATTCATATTCTCCATCACTCTATTAGAAAAGCTAAAAAGGGTCAAGAAATCTTCCTTTAGTAAAAATAGTATAAGAGTTGATTTAAATGCATTTTCCAAGTGATAGTAGACTATATCATATTATTTTTCATGTTGATATTTCTTGGTGTGACCTATTATGCTCCATGAATCATCCTTGATAAAGATGGCTTATGAAAACTACTTCCTCATCCCAATGGCCTTCAAGTTTTTCAAATTTTTGTAGTTGTTTGATGTTTCCAAGTGTTATACATAATATTATAGATTATTATTTTCCTTTAAATATTTTTTTCATCTATTTTGGCACATGTAAATGTGATTTTATATGCAATATCACTTTATTGATATGGAGATGCATAAGTGTCAAGGGTTTGTAGATGTTCTTTTCAGGTGTAATGCTTTGTTCTCCTATAATGAATCCAAGTCTAAGGTAGTGCATTATTTCCATCTTCTTGAACCATGGTTATTGGTTTCTCCATGGAGGTTTTGGTCTTAAGAGACCCAAATAGATAGAGTGAAAGGGTCTAGAAACATAAGCATAGTTGTATTTCCTACAACAGTCACCTATAGTCAAGTGAAAGTAGGCCTTAGTCAATCATGTTGATGTAAAAAAGAACTTTAAAGGAGTGTGAGAAGACCTTCAAGGTGAAAAAATTAGGAATTATCCATCTAAAAGGTTAGAGACTAGTTGTGAAGACCAATTTAGTGCACATAGTCATATACTTGGTCATCTCCTATAAGCAGTCAATAGTGACATGAGTTCAATCCAGAAAAGTTAGAGTGTTTACATGAAGGTATTTAACTCCTTAAAACCTTAATTTAAGTCTGAGTAGATTGAGATGATCATTTTGATAGGGGTAAGTCCATTCCATACAAACAGACTAAAGTTCATGTTCACAAAATGGAAAAGGTCCTTATGAGCTCAATTAACCTAATATCTCTAAATAAGTTCTTTGATCAAATAAGGAATCATATTTTGGTAATTATATATGTGCTTTTTGTAAGTTTAATAACTTAATTCTTGTTTCTTGAATGGATATGTCATATCTCAATATGAAGGGAAGATTTCTAAGTCAAGAGGAGATAATGGATGGATGTTTTCACTCCAATCAACTTTTTAATGTAGACACTCATTGAAAGCTATAGTGCTTTCAAGTAAACTTGTAAACAAACTTGTGAACTCCTAGTGCATTGATTAAAAAAATGGGAGCATGAATTGAAAGAATAAGTTATTCCATATAACTCTAGGATTGTCCTCAATGGAATAAATATGGAACCATAGAAGTGGATTACAGAGTTCAAGCAATAAAATGTCCACCTATAGGATTCTTGACTCTCCAAATAAGAACTTATAGGTGATATAGTTAGAAAACTAGTTAGGCTAATGAAAAGGCAATAGTGGTTGGTAAATAAGATTATAAATATGAAATATTATTTCCAAAATGGATAATATCACCCCTTAATGTGGTCTTAATATAAGCATCACCATCTACAAGAACCCTAAGAATCCTAAATACACACCTACAGTTGTAACATAATCTTTAGACTAGCTCATGCATAAAGGATGCTATGTGAAGGTGAGAAGACGGGTAAGATGAATAAAAATATTATAAATCAAACTCATAATAAAATATCACATCCTAAAACATATAGTAATGGAGAAAATAATGGTTTTAACCCCAACCTACAATCGACCAAGATAAGTATACACAGTATACAGACCTAGTGAAACTAGTTATGAGAAGTTGGGAGGGTGAAGACCTTTAAAACATGATCAAGTTTTATAATTCATTACATAACACCATCATTACTTGATAAATCTATCTAAAGTCACATTTTATTTTTAGTAATATGGGAGATTCCCTTTATTTTATTGTAAATAGAGGGCACTCCTAACCAACATAGTCTGCAGGTTTGATAGATGAAAGGTAAAAAGATGAGATAATAATTTTTTAGTGACTAAGTAATTATTTTAAAAGATTAAATAAATAGGAAAAAATTATTTTAAGGAATATACATTCATTGGGAACATTTAGGTGAGTTATACACCTAGTCACACTCATACTAGGTCTTTAGGCCTATAACTAGGCATATACCCTAATGACCTCTAACTCCATCCAAAAGGCCAAATGAACCTTAAAAATATATATTATGACCTTAAATTGAGATTAAAATACTATTGAGAACCATTTTTATATATATATCATCACATAAATGATCAATTTGCCCTTAAACCATCTCAAACTTATTCAGAAAGCACAAGAGAGCTTGAGAAGCCAAGTTTGACTACTTATATTTATATGAATACCAATAATGAGACATAAATCACTTGGGTATGGATTAATGGTATCTTATACCCCAAAATTTTAAAATTGGTTATAATTTTTGATATGGTATTTAATGAACAATCCTTAATAGTCCAAACTTCTTAAAACCCTCCTAAAACCCTATCTAAGACCCAATAGAGAAATGATGGTGGGAAATGCAATTAAAAGTGATCAAGTGGACATTAAATTACCCTATATATTTATAAAACTATTTAGGCTCCATGACATGCACCTTGATCATACAGTCATATGTAGAGAATACCCTAATATTATGTTTTTTGTAAGAATTAAGATGTTATGTAGGTACAAAAGAGGATGTTCAAGTAGTAACCATTTATGTGGGTCTTTATAAATTTTTTTAAGTTTATAAAATCAAATTCCTACCATAATTATGCATGAAAACATCTTTGTGATTCCATTCATTGTAGACAATCAGAATATAGCATAGTGAAGACAATGTGACTGCCTAATGAGGAAATGAAAAGTGTCCTAGGTGTTTTATTAAGGTCTATTTGATAGACCATAAGATAAATGATATTCATTTGAGTTTCCTAAAGCCTCTTAAATACTTTTATTTGAAAAATTTAAATTCATTTGGATGCCAAGTGTGAGGATAGACCTAAATGACTAGTGATAAATGACTGTAAGTAGTGAATGATAGATGATAAAGATGAATCCATCAGTTATGGATGAGTTTATGACATGAACTGAACTTTTATCTACATTATCATGAAAAAACATATGTTTCAAGGATTCCTATGGTATTTTTGGACACTCAAGTGTACTTTTCATCATCATGAAGTTAGTTTCAAGTAAGACACTAAAGGGTCTATGCCAACTTGAGGGAGATGCTCTATTTGAGATTGACACATGTCCATATTTACCTCCTTACTTATTTTACAATTCATTCCATGGCCATTTTAACTAGTTTATAAATTTTTACATCTGGTCTTATGACCCTTTAGGTTCACTTCTTCTCTCTTCTCTTCTAAGTTTTATAAATTCAAGCCTTTTTGGATTTGTAATGGATCCACAATTGGTATGGTGAACCTTTCTAGTTTTGACACCTCATTTACCTTTGAATAAAGTTTCTAAATTGATTTCATTATCTACAATCTCTTACTTTAATGTGTTAAATGGTTTGTGTTTTGATAAGTGATAAAAATGCTTTCCTTGCTTCCATGTCTACCCTTACATGTTTATGTGAATGAGATCTCTTATAACAAGTTTCATAAAGTGTATTGTTTATAAATTTTGTCTTGAAGTGTGAGAGATATTAGTAGTGTCTTTTATCAAACATTCTCTTCACCCACCTCTAGATAGTAATAAAAATCTATCTCTACGATATATACTTATGATATAAGGACATAGGGTTGATTTTAGTTTGAGTTGGCTTCTATCTTAAGTGCAGATGCAAGTGTGTTATATGGAGTTGTCTTAGTGTATCACCTCATTATCATAGGTTTTTTAAGTATAATTCTTCCCTTTTCACCCCCAATAGTGATTATCTTAGTTTAGTGTGAGCCTAAGAGACAAATTAATGTGGCTATCCCTTTTAAATCTAGATATTTATCTCTTAGTGGCTTGTCCATGAAGGAAGATAGTTCCATGTTATCCTAAAATTGAGAAGTTATACTTGACTTTTATAGGGTGTAATTTTAGGCTAAAAAAAAAGCCATATCTTAAGAGGCAACTTCCCCTCTCAAATATAGAGATGAATCACGATATCTATGATGATTTTTCCATTTGTTTATGAGTTTGCATTGCTTGCTATTGGGTGAGTCATAAAACCAAGGTGACCAAATTTTACACCAACATTTTTTGGTAACTCTGTTTGGGATAGAAAAGGTGCCTTTGATTCTTCAAATTTTAAGGGAATATTTCCCTCAAAATATAATATTAGAAACTATGTTAAAATGATACCTAGAAATGATGGAACATAGCCAATTCTTCTAGTTTCTAAACTTTTTATATTCTTACCCATAGTCTAATTTTTGTTTAATGCATTAAGATATTTCATATAAAAAAATATTATTCAGACTTTTAAAACATTAGGTGTCAAAAGGAAGAAAAAATAATAGATACAATTATTTTGAAAGATCCTAAATTAGTGGTTGATTAGGTTTGTACAATTTTTTATACAATAAAAAATGTTTTTCTCGTCATACTAGCCTTGAAAGAATATCCATTCCAAAAAAAATTTGATGATAATAAAAGATTTAAATTATTAAAATATTTATATGGATCCATCTGATTCAAAAGGAGATAATTTTTTCCAATTCAAAATTCAACTCAAGCATATGAATACATGAAAAAGGAAAATCTAGCCTTCTTTCAAGAGCAAGAGATGAGTCACAAAAGTAGTGGACTTAATATCAATTAAGAAAATGTGTGTAATGATATTTAACATAATCACATAACATTTTTCTAAGAGGAAAAAACAAGTAATAAAAAATAATTTTATGACCATTTTAAGTGCCAAGAGGTTTTAGTCCCAAGGTCACATCTGGAGGCACCTATGGGAGATTCAATTCAGTTATTCATGGTTGAAGAATCACAATATCATCCAAGATTTGAAGGTTTTGGAGTTATGTCATGTTATTTTTCTAATAATTTTCAAATCAAAATAAATTTGTTATATTTGTGAGCAAAATGTGAGTATTTTTTACTTTTCGATTGTGAATGACCAAAATGTTTGAAATAGTATGTACATTTCCCCCCATGCCTCATGTATTTCCCATGGACACAATTAAAAACATGTTTATGTCCTTACTTTTGTATTTTCAAATGATGTCCTCATTTTCCCAAATTTTATCTTACAAAGTCTCATATTTTTCCCAGCATTTAAATGGCTTCATTTAGTGTTGTGGTGTTTTTCTTTCCTTTGTAAATAATTTCCCTTTCTACAAAATTTTCGTTTATTTTAATTTCCCTTTCATTTTATCATGTGAATTCATGTTCAATAAAACCCATCTTTTTATCTATGGTGTTTTTTAATTTTGTCCATATTGGTTTCTTAATCCCACAAGGTGTTTAGGTGGTTATGGCCTTTAACACAGGTCCTGCTATTTTGAATAAATTGCATCAAGAATTTGGTATATATATTCACTTTGGATTTGTATATTTGGTGTGTGTGTGTGTTCTATATAATTTAAAATCTAATGGCATGATGTTTTTTGGTTATGTCCTTTCCAACAATTTTTCTAGTTTTAAACTCAATGGAAAAGGATTAAATAAGTTATTTACTAGGAATGTTTCCACCTTGTAGGGAATATTCACTAGGTCAGCTACAATTATTGAATTCTTAAAATTCTAATGAGTCTCCCATATAATATCTTCAAAAATATATATCCAATGGCTTAAATTGAAGAGAAGACTTTTGGATCAAGCCATTGGAATTGGAATGAAGTTGATCACAAGTATACCTTAGGAGTTGTGAAAGATAATGCTATAGTAGAATTAATCATGATATGTTTGAAGAATAAGAGGAAAATTACAAGGTAAAAAGGTGATGGTCAATATACATCTAACCATACATAGTATAGCTTCACAAAATGAAACATCATGGACTATTTCTAGCTTAGTTACACTCTATGTTTTTAATAAATATGGGAGAATGGTCTATATTTTTAGTGTAATATTTGGTTTCCCTTTTATTGGAGATGAAAATTTTGGTCAGGAAATTCAAAAAAATGGATGGGATTCTAAATTTTACCATGTGTTTTTAGTGTATGGCATAGTTTATTGGGTTATTCTAGCTCCTCTTGAGCTACTTCATGAACCTATAAAGGCTTTATTTCCTTATTAGTTTAGAATAATGACTAAGGTAAATAATGATAAGGCTAAAAATGTAATGGATGGCATACCCATATCAATCTTAAAAATTATAAAATTTTGTTCTATTATTCTAAATCATGTTTCTGCATTAGCCACATACAACAATCCAATAAGTATTACAACTCCTGCAAGCAATATTAGAGAGAGCATAAATTTTTTGTTTAACTTAATCCCTTATAGGACATTTAGCTCCTATATATTTTGATCTATAAGTGGTGTAATTTTCATGAAAAATAATGAGGTGGTGTTGCAATTCTTTTATGATGTACTAGAAAAATGCATGTATCAACTTATCTAGCAAGGAAGTCTTGCATCTTAGAACACAGAATGTAGTATTTATTTTGTAAAAATTTTGAATAGCGAGATGATATTATTAATAATACATGTACGTCTTGATTTTCTAGAGTAAATTTCATTATGAATTTTTTTATCTATTTAATAGATATCATGTCTAAAGACATGATGAGAGGGGCTCTTGGGAATAGGCAACTATTTTATTTACTTTTGAGGAAACTCTTGTAAAATATAATATAATTAAAAATGAATATAATTTTGAACATGATACCATAAAGGTAAGTATTGAAATTTATAACATGAAAATAGAATAAATTATTAGCAGGTTAAAAGATATACAAGAATATAAGAAGTCTGATATGGTAGCAAGAAATTCTAGGAAGTAATTTGGTGAGATATTTTTTTATGGCTCTGGCTTATGGAATAACTCTTTTCATCTAGATGATATTGTAGTTGATGAATCAAAACCAAAAATTTGTGAGGAAAACCAAGTCTAAGACCAAGATATATAATGGGAAGGGATATTTTCAGAATAGGTAGCATTTGGAATCATGCATTTATATTATTTTATCAGGAGGAAGCTCTTGGAGAATTTGATAAATTTAGGAATTTGATTATGTGATCATGATAGAATGACAAAAGAGTAAATTATTTGAAAATTAAAACATTTACAAGAATATAGTCATGACTCTAATATGACAAAATTATATTCAAAGCAACAAAAACCACAAATAAGTAGAAATAAGAGAGACACAATTGAAAATCTTGAGAAAAATGAAAAGAAGGTCCCAAGAAAACTTCATATCCAAATTATATGGTGAATAGGTTGAGATAATTATAATGCCTCCTTTCAATCCACTTAATTATTAGTTAAACCTAACCTTAGAGAGTATACATATTTTTATATAAATTATTTTATTTATCTAAGGCATTACAAAGAGTAGACAATGTTCTGGAAAGCAAAAACATAGAAGTAGATAAACTATAACTTGTTGTTGACCTCAAACATGAAGGTTTAGAAGATTTTCATGGGAAGAATCAAAATGATCAACATACATTTTTTGAATCTATAAGTTCATTGGATATAGATTTATGTGAAGATAGGTAATTTATATACCTCGCATGGAACAAGGTTTCAAGTTTGGAAATGGCATCTCAAAGTTTGGTGGCTCTCAAATATGCTCAATCTAAAGAAAATCAACGTATCCATATTAAAGTACAAAATTATTCAAATTCCATGAATACACAATACCTATGTAATTATAGTCTAATAAAATCAATTCAACTCTTCAAATATGATGGTTTTGGCTATGATATTAGTATCACCTCTACTTTTAAGTTCCACATGGGGAATAGCACATTTTAAAGGTCAGTTTTAGGATCATTTTTTAAAATCAATCCATTTCAAAAAAAAGATGTAGAGAATTTGTTGATAAACCATACTTGTGAAAATGATCATGTCAAAAATAATTTAAAACATCCTATTGATTTATCCTAAGTTATTCACATGCATTCTTCTATAAAATCATTACCAATCAATTATCCTACCAGACCAGTATCACAAAGGGTATTTCACCAAATGCTTCTCTAATGTTAGATGAGCATATGATTATTAATTTAAATTATTATCATGATGTTTGGAAAGAAAGTGTAGGGATTAAGAAGAATTATGGTGATAATGTTGACTTGGCTAATGGTATAGATTTGGTGAATGCAAAGATTTTTTTTTTGGTGGTGAGGATATCAAGCAAAAACTTGAATTGTCTTTCATGGAGGTAGTGTAGGGTTATGCTAAGAGTTTATCTATTTAAACTAACCTACCTTTTTCAACATGTAATGGGATTTGTGTGCCTAATGTAAATAAACCTAAAACTTGTAGACTTTGTAGATATTTGGTAATGGTAACCATGCAATGGGCCTTTTAGGATGCAATCTACATGTACACAGTGTGGTGGTACTAGACAGTCTATAAAGGAATTTTGAAAGGAATGTGGTGGAAAAAAGGTTGTTATAGTTAAAAAAAAGGGTAATTATTTATGTCATGATAGGGGTGTAAAATGGAGATATATTATGTATGGTAGGATATGTTAAAGTAGACCCAAATGGTGATTAGCTAAGTGATATTTATATATCCCTAAATGTCTGTGATGATATAATATTTCATATAGGAGGAGTTCACATTCATATATATGAAATTATAATAGTCTCTCAAGAAATTGTAGGTGGGACTATTCAGGTGCCAACACTAACTGGTGATGTTGTATTGAAGGTTCATGGAGGCACACAGCATGGTCAACATGTTATTTTGAAAGGAAAAGTCATTAAGCTTTAGAATTCTAGCCAATTTGGCAATCAATATGTACATTTTCAAGTCATCATTATAACTAAATTGATACATAGATAATTGATTATTATTGAATAATTCTCAAAAGAGGAGAAGCCAAAAAATGTGAACTACATAGAAACATCGAAAGTAGATTATCTAGAAGTAGAATTGTCTATGGAAATACAAGAAGAAATTAGCATTTTATAATGAAATAATTACAAGAAATTCTCAAAATTTTAGGTATGAGACCTAATTTTATCACCATGGTGAGTGATATTTATAAATTTAGTATTTTACCATTATTTCAAAAGGGTTTAGTGGATAAAGGCTATAATTATATAAATATCATGAGTCACTATTATTGCATTACACTTGGGTTGGATCATTATGTAAGGATGGATGAATTTTGTGGATGTACTAAAAAATTTGATGATAAATGTGACTTAATTTGAAATATGGCTTTTAAAACATATGTTGAAATATGGGGTCTTATTTGATGCTTGTGTAGTTTAATGGAATATTGAATAAGAGAATGCGGTATTTTCTTAGATGTCATGTGAGACAAAATTTATTGAGGCATTTTGTCAAATATTTCAAAGGAAATGTGTAGAATTATAATATAAATAACTTGTAAAGGTAAATGAATAATGTTTGTGTAGGTCAAAAAATAATGATCATTCAGATAAATTTCACTATGGTATCAGGAAAGGCTTTATCGATCATTATGTTGGCATGATTTTACATTCTAACCCAATGATACTAGAACTTCAAAATAATAAACCAATATGCATAGTGGTATCAAAACTTTGATAGTTTAAAACTCACTAAGATGGGTTCTCATGAATAGAATTGAGACATATGGCTTGGGATGGCCTAGCAATGAAGACATCAAAATAACTAAAGCAAAAATGTTAATTTCTCTTTTATAGAATGCCTTATTGGGTGTAGTTCATATTCTACCACATTAGGAAATGAAGGGTAAGGCCAAATATATATTCCAATCTTATCATCTAGATTCTAGGAAGACAAAGCAATGATTTCTAGGAACCATAAACACATTTAAGATAGTGGGAGCATGAATGTATATCTAAATTTTGAGCACATGTCATAAAATTATAAAAAAAATCCCCAATAACTTTGTATATCAAGGAGTACATAGGTCTTGTGGGTCATCCTCACTCAATGCCATACTAGTCTTTTAGATTTCATCAATGTAGGTGTGGACATAAAAATATACAAGCCTTTTTGGAGAGGGATGGAAGATGACATTTTTGTGAAATAATTAGGTGTCCCTCACCTTGTACATGTATGGATAGGTTTATTATCTTTTATAGATATTCTAAACACCAAGACTCCATCTTTTTAAATAAAATAAATCTTTGAGTTTCACAACACAATTTCAATTAGTGGGATTTCACTTGACATGAATGAGATTTCCAATTCTTGTAATGGGATTACTATACTTGAAAAAAATTAGAAAAAAATTATATCTTGAAAAAAAATTAAAGGGATGTTTGGTAGTGAAATAGGCATAATTTTCACATAAGGATGTGGTCTAGTAGCTCATGTTCATTCCCATAGGATTAGGATACAAGACCTAGTTTCTAATTGTTTAAATCATGGCACAAGAGTGTATGTTATTTGGTAATTTGTATTGAGTTTGATAATGTATGATATGATAGGGCAACTCATGTTCATTCCCATACAATTGAGATAGGAAAATTGGTTGTTAGTTGATTAGATTAAGATATATGAGTGCACTTATAGGTTGGATGAGGTACATGTCACCAACACTTTATTGATTTCTCTTGCATTTAACTAGGGAATGCAGTCTCAAGTTAGAATAAGATGTTATAGTTAAATTTGGCCATCCAAATTTCATTACTCCATTTTTATTACTTTCTTGTCATTTTTGTTTATTGTCATATTTTTTTGATGTGTTATGGAACCCCTAACTTAATGGACAAGGTAACATTTTTGACTGGTGCACATGGAATATGTTATAGATTTGATGTTATAGGATCTATGAAAAATTCATCTATTTAAATAAATTATTGACTATTTTATAATTACATGTTAATTAAAATCATTCAATGACCATAATTTCAATCATTTAATGAATTAATTATTTTTAAAATTACTATTATTTTATAAATACAAAGTGAAAAGTGCATTTAATATTTTAAATTGGCCAAAACAATAAAATCAAAAATGGGAAAATGAATATCTTTTCAATTTCTTGGGTGGAGGACAAGATGGCACATAAAGAAAAAATGGATTTTATAAGGGTTTTTCTTTATTTTAAGCTATGGGAGAGAGCTATCTACAAATTTGGTTGTGTTATGTAATTTCTAGATTGGAGCAATGAAATACAAGTAGGTAGGTGAGATTTTTATTTGGTTTTTTGTATATTTTAATGTCCTTTATTTATGAATTCTATGTTTCTATTCGTATATGAAGACTCCATTAAAATTATGCATTTTTTTTATTATGTGCAACCTATGGTGTTTCCAAAGTTTGTGTGGAAAACCCCATGTATGAGCTTTCTTGATGCACATGAGTTTCATGTGTGTTTAATCTCAAGAAAATTTCTTACTAAGTGTGTGTAATCTTATTTATGAGGAGACTTTGTATTTAGAGGCATCCCCTTTTGTTCTAAACACACTCGTTGCTCCTATGTTCATTTTTATGTGAAAGGAAGGATTTCCATTTCTTTTATTTATTCTCAAATTATTATATTGGTCCTCTACTTTTATTCCACCATGGCGTTCTCCTATTTTCTTCTATTTTATGATTTTTTTCATTTTGTATATTCTAGTTAAAAATACACAAAAAACCTAAAATACTATATCCTACGAGGGAACTACCCCTCTCAAATACAAAGGATAATCACCATCTCTATGGTGATTTTTCCAATTTTTGGTGAGTTTGTATCATTTCTTATTAGGTGAGTCATAAAACCAAGGCAATGAAATTTTACACCAATCGATTATTATATCCTTCTCATATAATTTTAACTAGGTTAAACAAGTGATGATACCTAATATTGGTATAAGACTAATTATTTTCTAATGTATTGGTGTGTTCTTACGTATATGAATAATCAGCGTATATTGGGATCTTAATAGTGCATTTTCCATTGTGTTATGCCTCGTATTATCTTCCATTACCTTATTTTATCCTTAAAACTTTACATTTTCTTCACTTTATATCAATTATAATATCACCATTAAATCTAGAATGCTTTAAATTTTACAAATCAAAATTTTCAAGCCCAATATAGCCTTATATTCTTTTGGACAATCCATAACATTAATATGGGGTGTCTTAGGTATTTTGACAAGGATCAGACCAATGCATTCATAAGCTTACTTGGATCAGACCAGTCTAATCCTAGTTATCTTTTTTTTTGGGTTCCCTAGAACCCCTTTTCTTGGTTTTTTGGTTATTTGTGCCCCATTTATTGGTTTTTTATATTTTGATTTTCATCTTGTGCACAAATAAGTTTTGATTTTAGTTTTATAATTTTATAATTACATGAGTGCATTGATACATTTAAATCAACCATTCACAAGGAAAACATAATCTAATATATATTTCTAATCCATTAATTAAAGTGTTAGAGTAACACCCATATACCAATATCAAAATTGAATAATTAGTGAAGAGTGTATAATGAATATTAGTTTATTGTATCTCATACATAATGATAAGGGTTAATATATTCATATTACAATAGATTTCATGATTGTTTATTTTAAACTTATCAAACAATATGGGTCTAACTGAGGTAGGCAACTCATAACTACATCTATTTTTATGGTCTTGTAAGGTTATTTGAGCTAATTAGGGTTGTGACTAAGGATAAAAAATTATGGGATCTTTGTATCTCAACTCACTAATATAAGAGAGGTATTTAGCATGTATGATTATATGAAGATGGTCTCAAAAAATTATCATCTTCTAAAATCACCTCAATCAGATCAAACTCAATGACCAAGTAATACTCAACATACTAATAGTAAACCCTTATAATCTTGGTTTGACCAAGCTTAAACCTGTAAGATCCTAAATTTCTTCATGCACCTTTTCAAATTGACACCAATTTTTTGGTTTTACTTTAATATTTATTTTATATTTGCTTACACCTAATTTAAATTTCCAATAATACACAATTCAGAATTTAGGTATTTATTTACCATCTTTCATTGTAAAATTTCAAACATTTAATTCACTTTAGTTTCCATAATGAGGTATTTATTTTTTATAATTTTTGCATATTGTTCTAGTCAAAATTGCACATTGTTTTTTATGTTTTAGTGTAGTGTCCCTTGACATAATCCACTTAAACATATGACATTTTAGTGAACCCACATTGTTTTACATTTTTTGTTTCCTTATAGAATTATATAGTTGCTTATATTACATATTTCATATGATTATACCTACTTTTTAAATATACCATTTCTTTGAATGATTCATTTCCCTTTACGTATACCCCTTGATATTTGATATTGGTATAGATATAGATTGTTAGAGATTAAATTATTTACATTTATATTATTAGATATAGATCCCTTTGTGCCATTATAAACATTGGTTTGCATGTTATATATGTATCCATATTATTCCACCTACAGAAATTAGATATAAGTCACATATTAATAAAATTGATAGATTGAATTTCAAACTAATTAATTTATTTAACTTCATTTTATTGTATTCATTTTCATTTTAAAAATAAAGTGGAAATTACTAATGAGATTAATCATACTTTTGTTGATGCACATGTAGATGATGATATAAATTCAAATGATTCTAATTTTAATTCAACTAATGATAATTAAGTAAAAGATAATGTTTTTAAAGGATGTTAGAATGTGGTGAAGGAGCCTCAAGGGGTAGTGTAGTCATGTAAAATGCAAAAATTGGTAACTTGAGTGTGACTTGTAACATCCATCCCATAGGTCACTCTTGCTTACTTTTATGATCCTCATAGGCATATTTTCTTTGATTCCCAATCATTCATGGACTTCTAGACCTGATCCTAGTTGAGCAAAAATCCTCTTTTCATGAAAAATCCATCCCCTTAGGTCCCATCAACTTAGGACTATAGCACCCAACTTAGACTATAGTGTCAGATCCTAGGGTGTCCCATTTTCAACACTCCTATCCAATCACATTTTGATCCCAAATGGTCATTTCCTTCCAGTTCCTATCCTCCTTGTCATCCTAAAATTAATACATTAAAACCATGACCAATACATCCCTATAAAATCCCATTCAAATTTTATTTAGAAGGGGTTGGAAAATATCACAAAGTAAGCAAGAATACAAGCAAGACTAATTAAGCATATTTTCCTATTCTCTGCATACAACCACCTAATATCATTTCTATCTTATTCAAATCCTTACACTAACCCCTAGTCACCTCAATCACACTCAATTTAGAATTTTTCATCTTATTACACAATATTGTACAAAGCACATCAAGTGGGAGAACTACATATGGCTTGATCCCTCTTTAGAGTATTGGTATGTAGACAACATGCCCATACAAGGGGTGTGGGTACACATTCAATAAATATTACACACACTAATTCCCCCCATTCTTTCTAAAAATTGGTCAAATCATAATGGATTCTAGGGTTTGAAGACAAAATTAGTTCTATAGGGAGTTCTATGAACATCCAACAATCAAAATTTCACAATCAGGGTCTCATAGACATAATGAATAAAACCCAAAAAGCTTAGGTCTCTTAGACAACAATGGCAAAAGAGGAATATAACATTGGATCCTAAGGTGTCATATTTTTAGTGCTCTTATCTAATCATAAATTAAGGCCAAATATTGATTTGTGATAGTATCTTAGTCTTACACAGTGAATTGTAGCCTCTGTCTTAATTGTATCAGTCAGTTTCCAACTAAGTCTTATTTTCTTTCCCTTATTACTATTTTTAGAAAAGTTTAAATTTCAATAAAATTATACAAATTAGTATCTTAATTATTTCATATTTATTTACTAGTTTTATTACTTAGACCCTTTAACTAAATTAGGAATAATACTTCAATATTCCCAAAAAAATTGTTAAGTCATTTGGTGAGCCTGACTTATTTTGTTTGCATATAAAAACCCTAGAAACCCTAGGGTAAATTTCCTACTAATTTTTCCTATATTTTTATAAATTCTACCTACATAATAAAATCAAAAATTATCATTAAACTTTAAAATTTTATAGTAATTCTAAAATAATTTTCTTTCAAACCCTAGTTGTCCATATTAGGTCTCGATATTTTCCTAGTAATTTTCCAACATTTTTTTGATTTTTTACTAGCATATTGAAATCATAAATTCACCTCAAATTTCAACATTCAATAGTAATTTTCAAAAATATTTATTTTTCAAAACCCTATTTACATCTACTAGGTCTCTTTAAATCACAAATTTTCCAATAAATTTTTGATTTTTTACTTGCATATCTAACTCAAAAATTCAATTTAGATTTCAAAATTAAATAGTAATTTTTAGAAATAATCATCTTTCAAACCCTAGTTGCATATACTAGGTCTCATTGCTTCTTATGGTATCACCTTATATGTTTTTGAGGTTCGTATCCTTTTTACACAATTTCTAGTTCATTATTTTTAGGACTTTACATTTCCTATATTCAGTACCTTCATTTTCTAGAACTTGGCTTATTAAAAAAATATCAAACAAATTTAAAATTATTTTCCTACCTTAACAATGGCCCAATACACCAGTTTTGATGAAACTAATAAGGGAACTTTAATAACTCTTAACTAAATACCCTGATATGCAAGATGATATACGTAAAATACTACAAGAAGAACAACAAAGAGTGAAAAATGGCTAATCTTCTAAAACCATAGAGAAACTAGTTGCAAATGACACTACAGGGGAAACTATGTCTCAACAACCCCCTATAGCATCCCAACATGCCTCTATACTACCAACTACAACTAGTACATCTTTGTCTCCTGACATGGTAGCCCTTGTGCAAGAGATAAGATCTCTTCAATCCAAGGTGCTACATCTTGAGTAAGGTACATATAGACCTATGAAGTCTTTGGATTCTTTTTCTCTATTACATACACCATTATCATGTCACATTACTATGAACTAGGAATTTAACTCAAGAGAGGTGATTAGTATTGTGTTAGTTCCAAAATGAAAACAAATTGACAAAAACACACTAACTAGCATATATCTCTATGCCTAATTACTAGGGAGAGTTTAGTTAACAAAACATGAATGAAACACACAAATAAAATGCAAAATAAACTTTATTTTACATTCCTTTGATGCTCTAAAATATTTATTGTAGTGGCTTGCTCAATTTGTGCTCATGAAGTTTGCATTAATGGAAGCTTGGCTACTTCCATCTCTCCTTGGCACCTTGTGTGGCTTTGGCTTGGCTTGGCTTAGCTCAATATTTGTGAATTATAACACTAATTTTAATGAAGCTTTGGAATCAATTCAACATTATAAATTTGGCATGTGAGAGCTTAGAATTATAGCTTTGAGGCTTGTTATTTATAGACTTTTGGAATGGTTTAAAGATCAACCATGACCATCCATCTCAAGATTAAGATGTGTGACCATGGATAAATCCAAAGATTAAATTAATTATACAAATATCCTCATTAATATTTGGGATATAGGGGCATTGAATAGGCATGAAAGGGCTTTGACGAGGCATGGGAGGCATGAATCTTGATATTTGTGGCATTTATGGCCTAGGGATGTCTTCTCAAGAAATGAGATCACCTGATGATGCAAATATTCAATATTCATTTATAAAAACAAATATTCAACGAGTTTTCATGTAATTCTTAATTAGGCCCTAATTTGGTTTAATTAGCTCTTAAACATGATTAAGCATTTTATGCACAAATTACTTCAATTGATCAAAATGTCTTGTTATTGGTCTAAAATTTGACTGGATTAGAATTAGAAGTTGATGTCAAATGCATTAGATCTATTATCCCAGTTAAGATGTTATCAATGTAAAATAATAAAGGTATGTGTCTCATATATTAAATTTGATAAAAAAAAAAGAGTAATCTAGAGCACCCAAGTGTAAAATTGGTATTTTGACTTTTAATAATCTTATCAAAGTTAGTTGGCCCATAAATTTCATTACCCTATTTAATGATAATCTAGCCAAAATTGACACTTCAATATATCAATTTCAACTCATTTAATGTGTTTTAGTTTCTTTAGGCCAAATTGTGCATTTTAGTGGAAATTAGTCAAAAGCATGATTGAAGGTTATCAGTGGCCAATTTTAGGTGTCTATAGTTTGCCCCTATTTGGGAAGATGTTACAAACCATAAGCAAAGTAATGTCTTCTCAAATAATGAGAAATGGCATGTATGCCAAAAAGAATATGATGATTAAATAAAAATCTCCAAAGAGTGTTTGGAAAGACTATGATGATGCCCCCTTGAAGGAGTGGCCATCTCATATGTAGATGGATGGTCCCTCAAAAAGAAGCAAGAATAAAGGCAGAATTAATGCATGGTTGAGATTAAACCAAATGAGAAAATGTTTGCATGAATTGATTTAAAAAGGATACTAATTTTCCCAAATGTGGTTATAATCAAGAATAAAAGTCAATAATGATTTGCTCATAGGTGGTTATTTTATTTAAGAGGACCTAGATTGGCTAAAGATGATTGTGCCCCAGTTAAGGTTGATACCTACTCACAAAATGGCGAGAGCATTTAGCAAAGGTTTTTCACAAGATGGTGAGAGTGTATGGAAAGGGGAACTGAGGTGACCTCAAAATAAATTAATCATGACCTACATAGTCCCAAAATGACCTCAAATCATAGTAATTCCATCCATATAAAATACAAGGAAAAACCAACTAGGTCCCAACAAGTTCTCAAATCTAGTAAATGGATAATCAAATGAAAACAATGATGGCAAGGCGATGTGGCAATGCATGATAACAAAATATTTCCCCTATTTTTCTAATAGGTAGTTATAACTAGGATATAATAGAATAGGTCAATGATACTAATTTTCCCATAGGTGGTTATAATTTGTAGCAAGACTGGTGAGACACTAATTTATCCATAGGCAGTTATAATCAGGCTCACATAAACAAACTTGATATAGGATGTAAAATGAAAGATATCTTTACAAATAAACTATCACACTAATTTCATAAATTATCATTTAAAACATATATTGTATTGATTATTAAAACTTGATTGGAATCTCCTCATGAAAATTATGGGAAGAACCAAAGGAACCAAGATCAAAATAGGACTAGATAAGATGGCTTAAAACAAGATTTAGTCTAGATAAGAATGGAATGGTAAAATAGAATGGTCTTAACCTAAGATAATGATGGTTTGATAATTTGGATAAAAGGGTAAGAGGGCTTCCCCCAAGTAGTAAGGTGATTGGTTGGGATATATGACAATGGCAAGAGGATATGTAATAATAGTAATGGCATGGTAATGAAATGATATGGTACATGTTGTTGGCCTAGGTAATTATTTATTTTTTAATGTGTTTGTCCTGGGTATGATAAATGACATTATTTTGTTGTTCTTGTTAAAGTGGAGATGTGCATCCTAATTAGCAAATGATACTAACAGCATAATCAATCATGTTAATTGCTAGCCTATACCTCATCTGAATAGTTGCTCTATCAAGAATGGCCTACAAATTTGGTTATCAAGAATGCTTTTGTGATCTTCATTGGTCATTGATTATGATTCCTTCAAATTTTGAGATAAGGTATCTTTATAGACTCTACAAAGGAAAGTGTGGCTGTGGATGGTAAATAGGGATAAATGTTGGATGATATGTATGATTATGAAATGGAATGGTAGATAATAATGGAATGTGTAATGATGGGGAAACAAATTAAGATTAGGAATTTTAGTCACACGTAATGTTTTTGATGCTATATTTGACAAAATTTTGGTTATGGTGGGGTTGAAGACTTTTTCTCTTGATAGGACCACCAAATTTTTTTATTCTTTGATCTTGAGAGTAGCTACCATCTGATTAGGTTGTAGATAGGAAGCTACTTTAATTTGATCTTTGATTTTGTCTTCATCAAGTAGTGAATAACTTTTGTGCTCAGTTATTAGCACCTCAATGAGGTTTTCCCCAATGAAGTTATCTTGATTGTTTCATAGCACCTTCGAGAAGGTTTCACTAGTGAACATTGGCTTTTGACTTTGATTGTCTTCTAGTGCTTCTGAAAAAGTTTCACTACATGATGTTGAGTTTAAACTTTGCTTGTCCCCTAGTTCCTTCAAAAAGGTTTCACTAGGAGAGTGTTCTTCTACTACATGAATGTGGTCTTGGCCTCCTTATTCTTCTTCAATTGTTATGTTGCCATGGATGTAGTTTAATAAAGTGTGATTCTATTAGTCACAATCAACACTTGTGGGAGATGGAATGTCAATAATATGGCTATGTTAGTTGATGGTAATGGTATGTGGAATAGTAATGGAATGGGAAGAGGCTACATAATCCTTGTAGAAGATACTAGGATAACTCATGTCAATGTTGAAGTAATCATCCTTAAAAAATATCAAAGGATCATAATTGTATTCAAACTGATCTATGAGGCATGCATAACCAATATTATAACAATCATGAATATATTCTATTTTTGAATCTGATTCTGACTCAAGTGACTCTAAATCCAATGTCAACACTGATGTTGATTCTAATTCTTATACTAAATCTATTTTCAGTTCAGAAATAGAACCTGACTCTAACTTTGATTCTTAATCTAATGGGTACTCTATTATAATTATGTCCTATTAAATGTTTGGTATTGGACAAGTAACATACTATGATGAAATAATGGGCTCCACAAAGACTAGTTTGTCAAAGTGGGACTCCTTTAGGATGGAAAAAGGTCAAGAGAAAACTCCTTAGAGACTAGCTTGTCAATAGGTGGCTCTTGAAAAATAAGTATATGGTTGAGGTAATGATTTCTCTAAAGGTGATTATAATATTTAAGAAGTGACTCAGTAAATACTGGCTTATCGAAGTGATACTCCTTGATAATTGGTATAGGATCAATAGGTGATTCATCATAGATTGACTTATCACAAATGGTTGGTTCAACAAAAACATCTTGGATTGGTTGGTTCTCTTAGCATTAATTTCTAATGAGTTGGAAAATACCAATTTTGAACATAGTTTGGTATTCAAATGATTAGATCAGTTGAGGTTTTAATGGGATTAGTACTGGATGTAGAATGTCTTGTGGTTGGAAAATAGTAGGGCATTATGGATCTTGATTTCTCACATGAGCCAAAGGATGAAGTCCTAAGATGGTAATGATAGGGCATTGCAAAGCTTGGTTATTATTGCAAGCTAAATAAATAGGTCCTAGAATGATGAAGGGGCATTGTGGAGCTTGATATCTCACACAAGCCACAGGATGAGGTCTTGGTATATAAATGGTAAGCCTTGGATATTATGGAGCTTGGTAGATCATTTAATCCAAAGGAGGGTTAGGGGTAGTGAATGATTGGATAACAAAAGGACATCATGGAACTTGATTTCTTGCATAAGCCAAAGCATCCAAGTCCTCCTAATAAATAATATCATTTCAATCTTGATTTGGATCATAAGTTGTTTCTTGAATATTTTCTGTGTACTAATTATCATAAAGAGGGTATTGATCCATATTGTAAACAACATTGTCTATAGTTGGGTCTTCAAAAAATTCCTCATAAACCTCTTCATATAAATCAAGGTCTTGAGTTGGATCATGAACTAATTCTTGACATTGTTTTCATAAATGATTATTATGAGGTGGATAGAAATATATCTCACAAACCATATTATCATCATTAGGGTCTTGACTAAAGCCATAAAAGTCATTTTGTGTATCTTGGATTATACGTGACTCCACCATAAGTGTAGCTAGACATATCTACATAAATGATGAAATCTCTAAAATAAAAAGGCTTAGAGTTCTACAAACTCTAAAAAACCATGTCCAAAGGGCAAATGGTTCATACTAAGTCTAACTTGGTCAAAATTATGGAGTTAAATCTTCAAAAATGGTTTGATCATGGAGCTATATTTCCAAAATGGTTTGTGTTAAGATTTGGCATAAAACACTCTAACATCAAATTTTTAATGTCAAATATCATATGCATAAAAGTTCAAGTGTTTGAATGGAAAATGGCATGTCAAAGGTTTGGGTTAAAGTGTTCCAAACAAGGTCTAAACTAGGAAAGGGAAAAGAGTTTCTAGGCCTTTTATCGAAACATAGAGTCAAAATCTAGGCTTAGACAAGGCATATGCTAGGACTTTTGGCTAAACAGTGTCAAAATCTAGGCTTGAAACAAAGGCATGATGTGATTTGATGTAATCTAATAAGTTTGGAAACAACTTTGACATTGACACGACACATAGAATCAAACATAAACATGATCAGTTCGCATAAGGCATGAGGCAAAAGGCTCTTGGAGAAAGGTTGTGTTCTCCCAAATAAAGGCACAAATGATGATGAGGATAGGCTTTGAACAAATAAACCATCAATAGTTTTCAAATTTAGGTAATCAATTAACCAAATTTATGCAACCCAAAAGAGAAATATCAATGTATCATCCCCTTAAATTTAGGCCTAAATAGAAATCAATCAATGTTTGAATCTAAACTTGACAAAGTTAATTTAAAATTCAATGTTGAAAACTAGGATTTGACCAAACAAGCTAGATAAGATCGGATAGCATGATAGCACAAGATGAAGGTCCAAATGGTATACATTACATGGTTAGGAACAAATGGTTTTTGATACAATGGTAAAAAATTATTGAAAAAAATTGAGTAGCCTAATGGCATAAGCATGTTTGAATGATGTGATCTATGTTATGTTTCAAAAGACTCAAAGGTAAAAATGGTTTGACATGATTTGGGCAGCATAATGCTACCCTCCTCAACTCAAATACATGGTTTTGATATGGTTTATAAACAAACAAACAAGTTTTAGTCTCAAAACATACCAAGAAAAAAAATGACCAAAATACACTAATTATAATCATCCAAATCCTAGTAAGTGTATAGAAATGTCAGGTTGACTGAACTATCAAATTTTCAAAATTTTCTAAGGGCATCAATTACACAATGACTTTCACATCATGATGCAAAATAAAAGCATGTAATTGGGTGTCTGTATCAATTGGCTTATTTTAAAAAGGTCTTGTCCTTTTTTCAACCATTAGAACCTATTGTTTACTCAGTGTAGTGTGATGTCCATAGTGCAGATACATCCCATGTGCAATTCCATCACTACAAGGTGGTTTAACAGCTTAAACCTTTGATCTTAGTGGGAATGGTTAAAGTCAATACTGGGAGATGAAACCTCAGGTCAAAGCTTCCCTATATACCTTGCAAGAGGTGATGAAGTCCCCCTCATAAGCCAAGATGCAATGAAATAAAAGACATAAGAGAAAGAATTTAGGGTCATTTCACGATCACCCAAACTATTATGAGTTTTTGGGGAGTGTTTTAGATGACATTCTTTCTAAGCCTTGAACTAAGATTTTTGTAATAAGGATATAACTTTTGATTCCAAAGGTTCCCTAAAGGGGACAAGTGGAAGATCATACATGTGACATCCCTCTCTTTGATAAACAAAAACTATTTCAAACAACTATTGAATGTAAAAACATGGAAAGATGAGTTCATTTTTCAGTAGGAATTTGAAAGATTTAGTGGTGTTATTTTGACCCCTTGGTCTTAAGTTGTAAATTTTAAAGTATAACTATCAAACATTAATCTTAAGCACCTAAACTTTTCATTAAGTACTAAAACAAATTGCCTAGTTAATTTTAAAAGCATGTAAAATATGGTCTAAATAGCATGTTTTAATAATTTGAGTCCACCAATTACCTGTCTACCCTTAAGGCATCACCCCAAAATCAAATGTGTTAAATTAGAAAAATTTAAAGATATTTTCAAAAAAAATAGAAAAAACATTGCAAATTGAAGCTAAACTAATATCATATTCTAAAAATTTAGGATAAAACACGTGGTTTTTTTAAAAAATCATCAAAAATGGAGTCTATATGACCCTGAACCAAGCCTTTTAAAATGTCCTATTAGCTCTTGGGTTTTATGTTTTTAAAAAAAACACAGTGATCATCGATGGTTATACCTTACCATCAATGATTAGACTTGACCGTTGATGGTTGAAAATAACCATTGATGGTTGCACTGACCATCAGTAGTTGTACTGATCATCAACGGTTGATTGTGTAAACCCATGACAAAGAAAAATAGTGAAACAAAGTTAGAAAATCAAATTATAAGAGTTTTAATAATTCAAATGAAGATTTTAAGGTTGTATAATGATCTTCTTCATTTTTGGGATGCATTTAGTCCCACTGGGCATGCCATTATGTGAACTAATAATTTGACTCAAGAGAGGTTATTAGTATTGTGTTAGTCCTAAAATGAAAACAAATTGATAAAAAGACACTAACTAGCATACATCTCTAGGCCTGATTACTAGGGAGAGCTTAGTTAACAAAACATGAATGAAACACATAACTAAAATGCAAAATAAACCTTTTTTACCTTCCTTGGATGCTCCAAAATGCTTGTTGTAGTGGCTTGTTCAGTTTGTGCTCATGAAGTTTGCATCAATGGAATCTTGTCTACCTCCATCTCTCCTTGGCACCTTGTGTGGCTTTGGCTTGGCTTGGCTTTGCTCAATATTTTGGAATTATAACACTAATTTGCATGAATCTTTGGAATAAATTCAACATTATAACTTTGGCATGTGAGAGCTTAGAATTATGGCTTTGAGGCTTGCTATTTATAAACTTTTGTAATAGTTTGAGGATCAACCATGACCATCCATCTCAAGATTAAGATGTGTGGACATGGATAAATTAAAATATTAAATTAATTTTACAAATATCCCTATTAATATTTGGGATAGAGGGGAATTGAATAGGCATGAAAGGGCTTTGATGAGGCATTGAAGGCATGAATCCTGATATTTGTGGCATTTATGGCCTAGGGATGTCTTCTCAAGAAATGAGGTCACCTGATGATGTATATATTCAATATTCATTTCTAAAAACAAGTATTCAAAAAGTTTCCAAGTAATTCTTAATTAGGATGTAATTTTGTTTAATTATCTCTTAAGTATAATTAAGCATTTTATGCACAAATTACTCAAATTGATCAGAATGTCTTATTATTGGTCCAAAATTTGACTAGATTGGAATTAGAATTTGATGTCAGATGTGTTGGATCCATTATCTCATTTAAGATGTTATTAATGCAAAATAACAAAGGTACATGTCTCATAAAATAAATTTGATAGAAAAGAGTAATCCATAGCATCCAAGTGCAAAATTGGTATTTTGACTCAAAATGATCTGATCAAAGTTAGTTGGCCCATGAATTGCATTACCCCATTTAATGATACTCTAGCCAAAATTGACACTTGACTTATCAATTTAAACTCATTTAATATTTTTTAGTGTTTTTAGGCTAAATTGTGCATTTTGGTGGAAGTTGGTCAAAAGCCTAATTGAAGGTTATCAATGGCCAATTTTAGGTGTCAACATTTTTAATACAAGTTTTATCTCTTTCTTTCTATCTCTCATATGAAAAAAAATTCAATTTTATCATGCTAAACACATCAAAAATGTCATAGCACATGTTAAAGTTTCTTATGTATTCATGCACAAATTCATGCTTTCCATATCTTAATTTATCTCATATGGAAAAAAATTCAAGTTTATCATGCTAAACACATTAGAATTGTCATATCACAAGTCAAAGTTTGTTATGCATTAATGCACAATTACATGCTCTCTATGCCTTACTTGCAATCTCTCATTTGGAATGATCTTTATAAACATATTTTTATCAACTTATAATTATAATTACATGCATTTTATCCCAAATACATGGTTTCTAACTAGAGGATCCACTGCATAAGATAAAAACCATGTGTCAAGTTTCAATGTCATATCTCATGCACATGAAACAGTTTCCTTCTCTTCCTCTCCCCCAAGAGGGTGATAACTACTTTCCCTCTAACTAGGTCCATGATATCACCCCTCCAAAATGTGAGGTAGCCTATAATATTATTCCTAATGCATACATTCATCCTATAGCTTCTTCATAACCTCTTCAACATATGTGTTTACATGTTCAATCAGAAGCAACTAGGGTTTGCAATTGTCAGACTTTAAGGGATCAAATCATCAATATGAGCAAGTTAATTTCAGATTTACAAATGTAGAATAAACTATTATATGAAAATATCACAACATTGGAAAATCAAATTATAATACAAAAGCCTCAAAGGTACCCTAATGTCAATCATGTATATGCACCTTCACCTAGTCAATTGGTTGCAAGTAATATTACATATAAAAACAATAAATCATAACAAATTAACTCTAAAACTAGTGATTTAAAAAGCATTCAAATGTAAAATAAGATTTCAAGTGAGGTACTAAGGGAAATGATTAAATCTAAGTTGATCAACCTACCTCCTTTACATCCAGTGAGAAGATCCATATATTATTATGCATATCATAGAATGCATGGGCATCACATAGATTCACGTTTGGCATTGAATAAACATATGCAATAGATAATTGATAATGAGTACCATATACAAGCTAAATCATTCAATAAATCCACAATGACATAAGAACACATTTATAAAGGGTCAAATTTAAAAATAATATAAAAGTGGTTACCAAAGCATAACTCAAGACAATAAAAGGATCAAAAAGTAAAATTAGAGCAAGAAATAGTACCACAAGCATAGGTAAAACATGAAAAATATATAAAGCTACCTCTTCAAAATGAGGCTCAACTTTCAAAGTAATATGGATTCAGTCAAAAATATCTACAATAGTTTGATTATCAAGGTCAAGGGTTGGGCAAGCAAGCTCAAGGCATCACTACTTGTATTTTAGCAGTTGATAATGCTTGTCACCAAGGTTTGGGATTTATTGAACATCCTAAGGCAAATTATTCATAGACACAATTTATCAAACCAAAAGATCAAAATACAACAAAATTTAACACTCAAACTCCATTGGTTCAAAATCAAGATGATAATGATGAGTGGAATAATATAGATTATTATGATTTCTAAGATACCAATAATGAATACAAATATTTAGAGTCATATTCACAAGCATTTCCTCATGCTTCAAAATCACACACAATTCCTTTGTTTGATAGAAGACACCATGATAGGGAGTCTCCCATGAGACTCATCAATTAGTATCATTTCTTCTCAATATTACTTATACATAGTTTCCTTATGCTTACATGTACATAGTTTCCTTATGATTGATTGTACATAGTATTCCTGTGATTGATTGTGCATAGATAAAATATTAAAAATACAAAAACAATATAACATTTAAAAATAAAATAAAATGCAAATAATTCACAAAACACCAAAAATATTTTGATTGTATGCATCATCCATGCTTTACATTTCTACTATCATGATAGACTTACATTTGTTGTTCTAAGTTATTGTTTGTCAATTTATCTACATTACCATGATTCACTTGATATTATTTGAGTGTGTGTAGTGACATGTAGATCTTTGATTGCTTCACTCCACCCACTAAGGGGGAATCCTACTTCTACATCGAGACATACATAGATATACATACCCATTGGGGACATCTTCTACATGACTACACCGTCCATGTTATGTCATTCCTACACCACACACTCTAGTTATCATGTTGATGTACATTAATTACTAGCTTGTACAGATTACTCTATCAACAGTCATTAGTATATATCACTTATGTATTTCCTATCATATATCTAGTCTTATACTACCATGTATTGCATACTTTCAATTTATTTCTTTGATTAGTCAGATGTGATTATATTTCCAATTTTTATATGTTTTCCTTTCTTTCTTTGTGTAGCTATATATGATTGCATTTCTCAGTTCATGTTTGTCTCTTATTTGTGCCTTAGGACATTTTCCAATGTACTTTGTTTTTATTCATATGTGTGCCTTAGGACATTTTCCAATGTCCTTTACCAGTACTCTTTTATGTGATTATGGCTTTCACACCAACCTTGCTTATTTCAATTGTATATGTGTGTGGCATTTGAACATGCCTTGTATGCTTGCCTTCCTATTTGAGTGACATGTGCCCATATCTATTATTTACTTGGCCTGTTGGCCACCCTTGTATGCTTCTTTCTTCTTTCTTTGTGTGTTTTTTTCTTGTTTTCTTCTCATTATTTTACAATGTAATGATCCACATCATGCACTATCTTGTTATCTTGGATGCCATGATGGAAATTATGCTCTATCCCTCCATGCCAACTAAAAACTAACCAAACTTATAGTTCTAGTTTAGTACATTACACATGTTACATTTTTATATCTATTTAGGCATACCCCTATTCATCTAACAATATTTCACTACAAACCATGTTATATCTTGAGATATATTGTCGATTATCATTACTATATCATGTATTTTTGTATCATAACATAATTATAGGGATATTTCTTATGAGAGAAGTCATTACAAGGTGTTCATTCCTACCCTCAAAAGAGGGGGAAATAAATAGGGGTTTTTTCATAGATATCATAACTCCTAGCGGTCAAAAATCTAGTATTTAAAACGCCCAAAATAGCAACTAGGCATCAGACCAATCAAAATAGACTAAGTAGATATTGAAAAAATCAAAATAGTTACTATATTTAGCCTAAGATAATAGCATTGAGATTATACTATAGCACTAGTTCCACTACTATCCATTTTTAGTGCTCTTGTCTACATACTATAAAAACTAGACTTTCTAGAAGTAGGCATAAAAGTAGATATAGCTATAGTTTTGCATAGTCAAACCAATTCAAAATTAGTAATTTTTAGTACACTTCTACTCATAGAATCTAGATATAAGGGGAATTATGCATGGCATCATGGCTCTCACTTCTAATTTTAGATATGGTAGTTGATATAAATTCTAGATTAGAATCCATGTTTTAGACACCAATGATTGGGGGCAATGTGTGTAGCACATTTATGTTCTTTTCTTTCTTAGTTCAGTATTACCTTAGCATTCTCAGTAGTTATGTGCCTTATTCCATCTATAGGTGGTTGGAATAATTTTGGAGTGGATTTCATATAATCCTAACCTCCACATTTTGAAGTGGCTTTCATATAAGCCTAGTGCACTAGTTTCAAAGTGGCTTTCATACAAGCCTACTCTCCATCTTTTAGAGTGGCCAAAAGTGGCCTAGTTTCTAGCATACATTTGGCTATCCATGCCAACATTGTTAGATCATATTACATTCATAGGATTCAAAATCCATCTCATACAACACACATTTCATATCGATATTAGTTCATAGCTTCACTTCACAAGGCAATGATGGAGCCAAAAAAATAGCTAGCCTTTGTATTCTTGAGCCACCTACTCAAAGGGATTGGACACATGGTCCAAACATTGATTAGCACATGAATGATCACATATCTTCACTCAGTGGGTGATGATAGAGCCAAAGGGATATCCTTTACATTCTTAATCCAATCTCAGGGAATTGAGCTCTCAGCTCCATTCATGATATTACTCTTGATACAATATCATCTAGCATCACTCAGCATCACAACAGGTTTTGTATTGGTTCACATACCCAATGAGGTGTATGTGTTCCTTTATCTTCCTCTCTCTCTTACCCATATTTATACATTCTTATTTTAGATACAGCATATCTAATAATAACTAATCTACTCTTTGTTTTTCTTACAGATTCATACTTCACAACGTGCTCTCTCTATACACACCTAGCATCACACAACTTTGTGAGCTTCACCCTTATAAGTAAGTTTAGGTACACTTTCTATTTATCCTTTATCCTAGTATTTCACTTTTTTACATCACTAGAATAAAGGGGGGGAAATATAATCATATAAAAGGTAAAAATTGGTAACTTGAGCATGGATAATGACACCCAACCCTTAGGTCCCTCTTGTTTGCTCTCGTGACCCTCATAGGCATCTTTTTACTAATTCTCAATCATCTATAGCCTTTCAAACTTGATCTCAACTAAGCCAGGCCCCTTTTTCATGACTAATCCATCCACCCAAGTCTTGTTAGCTCAAGACAATAGTGTGATACTTGGATTATAGTGTCGATGTCACTCTTATTTTCTTTTGGCACTCTTGTCTAAGTTCAATTTTGGCCCCAATGGTCAATTATTTTATGTTTCCCATCCTTCTCCTTATCAGCCTAACTTGAGCACATTCAACCCATGACCAATAGATTCCTATAAAATCCAGTTCAAATATCATTTGAAAAGGGTTAGAAAATATCATGAAGTAAGTAAGAATACAAGCAAGACTACTCAAGGAATCTTCCCTATTCTCTATATATAGCCAACCAATATACTTACAAGCTTATTCAAATACTTACACTAGTCCTTAGCCATCTCAAATACATCTATTTTAGCATTTTTCATATTCATATACTCAATTACGCACAGCACATCAAGTGGAAGAACAACATATGGCTTGATCCCTCTTTGGAGTATTTGTATGTAAGTAGTGTGCCCATACAAGGGATGTGGATACACGTTCAATGAATATTATACACACTAACCCCTCTCTTTCTTTAAATTGGTCAAATCATAATAGATTATAGGGTTTAAAGTGAAAATATACTCTACATGGAGCTCTACAAATTTCTAGCTACTAAAACTTCATAGACAAGGTCACATAGGCATAGCAAACAAAACTTAGAAAGGTCAGATTTCTAGGACAATAGCGGCAGACATGGACTATAGCACTAGTTCCACTCCTATCCACTTTCAAAACTCATATTCAATCATAAAACAAAGTTTAGATCTTAGTTTATGATAGTGTCCCAGTCTAGCATAGTTAATCTCAAACCCTATCTCAGGTGTATCAGTTAGTTTTTAGCTAAGTTATATTTTCTCCCTATCATTACTATTTTCAGAAAAGACCAAATTGTAATCTAATTTACACAATTCAGTAGCTTAATTATTGCATATTTATTTACTGATTTTACCTCTTAGACCCTTTAACTAGATTAAGAATAATACACCAATATTCCTAAAATTGTTAAATCAAAAACATTGTATAAATTATAAAATATTATGAAATTTTGTATAATGTAAAAATTGTACCTTTTGGTGATATTTTAATGTTACAGTAGTTGGTTATAATTCCATGTTAGTTATAATGTTTATATCAGTAGTGGCTAAATTTTTAAATCTATATTCATGATTAATATATTGGTATTTATTTACAAAATCATATTTGTACTTTGTTATTTGATCATTAGCTAAATGTATCAACATTAAACCTTTGGTTATGATTAGCTTAATTTGATGTATCACTGGTAAATATTTTTAGCATAATGGATTTTGTTATTGAGTTAGTGTAAAAAAATTACCTAATTCTAGTTAATCGAGTGGGGTTGGTATAGTGGATGCATGTTATGGGCACATATCCACATTTATTTAGTATTTAGCAATCCAAATTGTAGTGGAGGCATGTTTTGGAAACATGTCCTTCACATTGTTACATAATTCTAAAATTCTCTAGATTATATTAGGGGCATGTTATGAAAACATGTTTTCCATGCTTATACCATGTTAAAACTCATCAGATCTCCTTCAAAGCATATGATTTAGATATATATTTGGGTTATAATTATATACATTGGTATTACCATTATACATATTGTACAATAATGCTACTTATGCAAATAAATCAAAAGGAAAAATACACATAGACTACTATATCCACTCTAGATATGATAGCGGGAATGAATAATGGTTCATTCCTTTAAACATTGATTTATCTTTCAAAGTCACCAGATTGTCATGGATTATCATCACATTATGGATTGTTACTATATAATGGAATTTATTACATCATGAACTTATACCCAAGTTCAACTATTATGGACTATTATTTGGGCCTTATTTTTCTATATCGATTGGTTATATTTATAGATTGGAGTGATAAATTCATCTAGTCTCATCAGGTTATGCACATAAGTTATGTTGGTTAGGAGATGATACTCTTGACAGCCAAAGCACTACTCATTCTATTCTAGTTTGTGGGCATGATCACCTCCCAACTCGTCCAGCTCTAGATACAACACCACTAGGGTGTAACCCAATTAACCTATTACAGGGTAACTCATCTTCCTATCATATTATGGGTGAGGATTTAATCCCATTTCTACTTATCTAATTTCCAGCATTCTAAATCCACTACTACACAACACAAACACAAGTTTATTGTATCCATGCTCTTTCTTTATGTTACTTTTTATTATTGTTCATATACATATTATATATGTTGATTACTTTGTGATGTGATTTTATTGAAGGTAATATTCAAATAATATATCTACATAAATTTCAAGTGAAGACAAGGTGCATTGTTCACATCAAGGTATTCATTTTATTTTCCTTTTAAACTAGTAATTTCAATTTATATGCATTACTAGATAAAAGGTGGGGATGTAGACACCCACATTTGGTAAAAGAATAGATTCATAGCATGTTTTCATATACACATATTTTTACCAATAGTTATACATCTAGTGGCATGGTCTCATGTGGACCTCTTTGGTTCTATCTTATTTCACTTGTTTTATCTGTCCTGTGGGACTATATGTTGTATATTTTATTTTATCTAGTGTTATATTGGGGCTACCCACCTATGTTTTTTGATATCATTATGTTTTTTATCCTTTATACACCTAAAATTGTATTGGACACTTGCATCAACACAAGTGTCCAACCATAATGTAAGTGTCTAGACTTATCCTTTTATTATTTTTTGTATCTTTCACTTGGTGACTATTTTTTTTTGTCTCCTTTGTTTATCCTAGTGTTAGTTTTTCATGTGCCACTAGGTCCTAATTCAAAATCAAGATATCCATATATATACAAAGGTTATGGTTTAATTATACTACCTAGTAATTTGATTAACCAAGCTTCTAGTTAGCAAATAATTTATATTCCAAGCTATCAAATTTCACTACAATACTATATTGATTATCTAAAGTACTCAAAAGGTCATTACACTCTTCCATTATTTGTACCAAGGGTTACTATGAGAGAAATATCATATGGTTACATAATTACAATTACACACACATGCCTAGGATAGAGAACTACATGCGATTCTAAGGCCCTCTTTGGAGTATTGGTTATGTAGGCATCACTTAGCAACAATCAATTTTGTTAGGGTTATCTTGACTCATGTGCTAACCCATTTTTACCAAGTTAAAAAATTTCAAAAGGTAATAGTATTATGATTTTACTTATTAGATAAATTTTGTACATATACAAATATATTTTGAGTCACCAAATAGGCACATAGGTGATAGTGTAGGACTGGTAGAAGTTATGATCTACCCCTATGCATACTTTGGTCTAAACACCTACATCAAAGTTAGACACCTACATTAAAACAACTATCTATGGTGATGCAAATGTCTTATAGGCTAGAATAGACAAAACATAAAGTGAGTATATTCTAGAACCCAATTAACACCCTAAGATGATTCCATATCACTATTTTATCCCATATTCAAACTTCAAACAAGATATTATCTCTCTATCCTTTGGTTGCATTATATTTAAATGTATTTATTATATATGCTAAAATAGGTAAATTTATATTATTGATTATATTTTAGTTTGAATCTGAATATAGTCATACTTAATTTAAATAGTTTTATTTGATTAAGTGTTTTTGTGTAAAACCCCAAATATCATAAAATAGTGTCAAGCACCAAAGAAAGGATGTTTCAAATGTGGTGGAATCAAGTTTAGGCAAAGGAATATGTAAAGATAGTTTTCAAACTAAAATCATATTCTAAGAATACATGTGGATAATTAGCATACCATCTAATTGGCACTCCATTTGGAAAAATAATCATCTATCAATAAGGTCTATGGAAACCTATAAATATGGTTCTTGGACTCAAATTTGAGAAATAAAGAAATCTAGTTAGAGATACATGTCTCTAGGAAAAGTTCAGGTTGAAGTTACAGGTAAAGATGTAAAGTGGAGATTGAAGCTAGGTGTAGTAGTTTGGAAAATACCATGAAGGTCTTGTATATTTTATAAAAACATTATATATTTATTTGATGAAGAGAATTATTTTAATCTATATACATAATATATACAATGTATTAAATCCTATAAATAAATAATATGTTTGTTAATAAACTTGTTCATTCATTATTTTAGGGTTTTAATGTTTATTAGTATAAATGTTCTTATTATATTGATTTTTAAATCAATGGGGATCTCTATGTTCTCTTTCTACATCTCAGGTGAGTTATTAAATCTTGAATATTAAGTAATATGTCTATGTTTTAAGCTAAGTGTTTATCTATTTTTTACACTTATTAAACCCTACACAAGACTTGGTTAGGTTATCAAGCATGTCTGAAATCATCAAAAAATACCACCCATGTTTTATGTAACATTTATGCAATACCACCAAGTTTCAATTGGTATGAATACATTCAAGGATTTGTATGGGTATATTCCACCTTCATTTATAGATTGGGGTATTTAGGGCACCAAATCAACAATAATCCAAGACTTCATTCTAAATATTCAACAAATTTTATTGGTTATAAAGGATAATATTTAGGCTGATCAAGGTTGGATGAAGTTACAAGAAGACCAACAATGCTAAATAAATGGAATTAAAATAAGATAAAAGGTTTTCCTATGGTTACAACCTTATAAACAAACCAATCTTAATAAAAAAAGTATCAGAGAAACTATCCCCTAAGTATTTTGGTCCATTCACTATTCTTCCACATGTTTAATTTAATAAGGAAATTTATCACCAACTTTGTCTCTATTGGAGTGTCCACAATCGAGGATCAGACTAGATAGGTTCAAATTAATTAAGCTAAATCTATATGGGGTACTGAAATCTAAAGAACTCAAAAATGAAGAAACTTATCTTCACAACCAAAAGATGCATTAATGTTCATTCATTATCCAAAAATTACATAGGAAGGTACATTATTTAGTGAGGAGTTAGGTCATCCAAAAAGGTAATTAACTCAAATAATAATTATAAAATGACTTAAATTAATTTTACTTTAATAACTTATTATTAACCTAAGCAAACTAACTAGAACATTTAGGTAAAGCCACTTAATGGGGAAAATCCTACACTAACACCACTAACACCACTAACACCCCCCTTAAGTGTAGCTTAGTTTGGTAGAAGAATTGGGTCCTGGCACAAAGGACTAATTAGGTACCCAATTACATAGAGATGATCCGCTAGAGGAAGAAGAAGTCAAATCTACTAAAACCCCAAGAAGAGCATGCAAATGAAGATAATTACACTCAGTGAAGGATTTGGTGAATATATCAATAATTTTCTCCATTATTTGAATGTAATGGAGATCAATGACTTGTTTATGTATGAGATATTAAATGAAATTCATGTGAATATCGATACGCTTGGTCTGTTGAAAGACCAAGTTCCTATAGATCTAGATTATGCTTTGGTTATTATAGAAGATGATTATTGGCCATTTAAACTAGATTCCAAACTTATTTAGAATCCCCTCAAGCTAAATAGCCTTAATGGAAGCATTAATAGATCCTTTATATTTTTTTTGGCATAAGATAAAGAAATAACATTTAGTTTCTCTCTTGACCAGCTAATCAGACTTGAACCAATGAAAAAATAATATCTTGAAGTAGACTTAAGATTATAAATATTGTCTACATAATATAAATCTATATAACCAATCAAGTCAATGTTGATTCTTGATCCATATTGAATCCCAAAATATGAGTACCTTGAATGTAGTGGAGAATACACTTATATACTTTCTAGTTTAACTCATGTGGTTTCTACATAAATCTAGAGATCATGCCCACTGCATATGAAATATCAAGTCTAGTGAGCATAAGGTAGATGAGACTACCAACAAGTTGTATATATGAGGTAGCATCAACCAAAGGAGATGGACAATCAACTTCAAGTTTCACACCAAATAAAAAAGGAGTCAGATATGGCTTACAATTAGCCATGTCAAACCATGCAAGTAAATCAAAAGCATACTTGGATTATGTAATAGTGATCCCAAAGTTAGACTAATAAATTTCAATCCGAAGGAAATAGTGCAACAATCCCAAGTTAGTCATTGATAACCTATCAAACAAAGTAGTTTTCATTATTATGATGGTGGATGAAGAAATCTTGATGATCAATTTATCATCCACATAGAGAACTGAAATCAATAATGAATCATCTTGCCAAAAAATGTATACATTCAGATTATAAGGACATCAAGTGAACCCAATTAAAAGAAGAAAGGATTTCATCTTAGCATACCAAGCTTGTGGAGATTATTTGAGGCCATCGATAGATTTTCAAAGTTTAAAAACTGAGGAATCTTTCACAAATCTTTTTAGTTACTCTAAGTATATTTCCTCTTTGAGGTCACCATGAAGAAAGGCACTCTTCACATCCATTTGATGAACATCCCAGCAATGTGTTACAACAACATAGAAAGTGAGTTAGATTGAGTTCATTTTAGAAACTAGGACAAATGTCTCAATATATTCAATGTCTGGTACTTGAGAAAACTCATTTTATACCAAATGTGATTTAAACTTGTCTAACAACCCATATATTATAAATTGGGATTGATAGATCCACCTACATCAAACAAGTTTTCTTCCCTTGGTAAGAGGGACTAAATCCCTAGTGTTTTTTCTCAACAAGGAACCATAATCCTTTTCTATAGCAGTATCCAACTCAAGGGTGTCTAATGCCTCATAAAATGATTATGGATCAGAATTAGATGTAATGAAAGTATGATGTACCTCTTAGAATTGTGAATGTGTGCACCTAGTATCTGATTGATCTCCAACCCATTGACCATCACTTTGTAGTGTCTATTTATCCCAAGATATCTAGATGGAGGTTATTTAGGAGGAGATTACTCATCTTATTAATATATTCTAGGATAAGGAGGAGGTGAGCCCTCATAACTAATCTCATCATCATAACTAGAAAAATAATATAGATCATAATGAAGCTGATTAAGTAGATCTAGATCAATAGAACTATCATAAAATCCCAATGAATATAAGGGGAGAGGTGTTGACTTTGGAGTTTGAAAGACCCTCTTGAAAATGAACACTCCTCTCAATGAAAAACTCATAAGTGGTGGGTTGTAAAATCTTGTATCCCTTAACATCCTCAGGGTATCTAATGAAGAAACAAGGCTAAATCTGAGGTTCCATTGCCTTACATTTCTTCTTTAGAATGTGGGTTGTATCAAGAGATCTAAACACTTAAAATTTATTCATTATGGGTTTATAACCATTCTAAGATTCAAGAGGAGTGACTCCCTTCAATGATTTATGAAGAAATTAGTTCTAGATATAACAAGCATAGTTGATGGCCTTAGCCCAATACTGAGGTGCAAGAGACTTGAAGTGTAGCATATAGTTGATCATTTCCTTCAAAGACCTATTATTTCACTCTATAACACAATTCTACTTAGGAATATATGGAACTTTACACTATATTTCAATCCCTTCAAAAGAGTATAACTATTTAAAATGGTTAGTAACATACTCACCACCATTTTTGATACGTAAAATCTTGATGGATTTACTTGACTATTTTTATAAAAGCACCTTGAAGTCTTGAGAATCATCAAATACCTCTAATTTTTTCTTAATAAAATACACTTGGATATACCTCAAAAAGTCATCAATGAAGGTAATCATGTATTTTTTCTATTGAATGAAGGTTTTATAAATGGACTAGTAATGTTATTATGGACAAGCTCTAATATTTTTTCAACTCTCTATGATTTGACTTTGTCATAATTATCTTAAGTATGTTTCTAAAATATGAAAATATAACAAACTCTATCAGAAATCTTGCCTCGTATCAACCCTAAAATCATGTTTTGACAACTAGGTTGTTCTAAGGAGTGATTTTTAAGATGGCCAATTCACTCATGTTATTATTTACTCACCCCATCTAGATGAGTGATAAGTGAAGTAAAGGTTTGATCAGGATCAAAATTTGAGAAAGTATATAATTATGACTAGTGATCCACTTTCGTATATGCAAAAAAGAAGACACTATTTACTTCCCTAATGACCACTAAATTAGGTGTGAACTCAACTTTATTACCTAAACTGATGTGAGAGATATGATTAAAAAATAGGAAATTGGTGGATAAAGAGGGTACACATAGAACATCATGAAATGTGCCATCATTCACTTTAATAGATTCTTTTCCACTAACTTATTTATAAGTATCATCACCCAATAAGATGGAAGGCATAGAACAAGGATCCAAGGATGAGAACATGTCCTATGACGAAGCCATGTGGTGCAATACACCACAATCAATTACCTATATAGAATCTTGGGATACAACAAGTGATTTGTCCTTATCTTTTCCTTTTTATTATATTTGGCCCTAGAATACTCATGTGATGATGAACTCTAATTATAAGAATCAAGGACACTAATATTGCATTTCACAAGCATCTTAGTTAGTTGGTCAATTTGATATTTCATACATTTGGATTCATATTTCCTAGATTTCTTGTAGTAGGCACATGTGAGTCACTCTTTCTTATGTTTCTCACTTGAAGAGGATAATTTTGATGCTTTGGACTTGGAATCATATTTATAACCCTTTCTTTTCAGTAGTCTTTCTTATTATGTTTCTTCTCCTTACTATTAGAAGCATTTTATTTGTCATGAATCATGATTAAGGCATGTGGGTTAGATGAATTTAGTGTACCCATTTAAATGAGCTTGAATTACTCCCAATTCAAGTTATCAATAAAGTCATCCAAGGATGGCATGGTCCATGTAGCTTTAAGGGAATGCTTGGTGTCATCAAAGGTATAAACAAAGATAGAATAGTCAGATCCTAACTTGGTAAGGATAGAAAGAATCACTTGATCATCCTTTTTATAAATTTTAAATAATTTAAACTGAAACTTGAGTGATTTAAAGTTTGTGAATAAGTCTTGTATAATGTCAAAGTCACCTGGGCTAAAACTAATGAGCTCATTCTCTAACTCATGACCTCTCATTATGTCTTGCTTCCCAAATGGTTTTTATAATATGGTCCAAACTTCATTATGATTAGTAGTATATTCAATATGAAAGAGTAGGTTGAAAGACATAGATAGGCATAGTAGATCATAGGCTTTAGCACTTATGTTAAATCACTTCACCTTATTTGCATCAAGTGTCAGTTATTTTTCTATACCCATCATGATTCAGTGTAAGCCTTTACTCCTCAAGAGGATTTTCACTTTGACTTTACACTCATGATATTTGAATGGTGTAATAAGTAAATTTAAACTCTGATCCATGATGTAGAAAGGAAGTATGTGTTAAACTACATGTGTTGAAAGACTATAAATGTAAAACCCTAAAAAAAATTAGATGTTCAAATTTATAAGATACAAAAGTATTACCAATGCATATAAATCAAAAAAACTTTCACTTTAAAAAAAATATCACCTAAAAAGGAGCAACAAGCTGAAAGTTATGCACATTTGAAGTTTTGGATGGCAAGGGCAATCTTCACTCTACAAAATTTGAAAAAAAAATAAGTGTGTAAAAGCTTGGGTTGAAAATTTTGGGAATCAAATTCCCCAATAAAACTTAAGCCCTCTTGTGGAAAAAGTTAAGCACCTTTGGGTTGGAAGTGACCAGGGGATTAACTCTCATGTGACCATGGGATAAGACCTAAAATGGGTGTTTCCTCTTCCCTTTTTGATTGATCTGATTGATGTGGGAGTGATTTCATTCCAAAAATGGCTCCACTTTTAAAATTAATAGTGCCACTTTCCACTAACTCAAATTTGACAGTCTCTCAAATGTCATAAAGTGAAGGAGAAGGTGGGCATAAATTGGGGCCTATTTACGGAGGTGTCAAATCCCATAGAGTGTTCCTACAGGATTCAAAACCCACTAAGTATTCTAATAGATGTCATGACTTGATGGTGTTTGGATTAATGTCATAACCTACTAAATGTTTTGATAGGATTCAAAAATTAATAAGTGTTTTAATAGGGGCCAAAACCCAACTATGTTTTATGTACCACCAAAACCCACCAAGTATTATGATATGCACTAGAACCTGACCATGTTATGGGCAATGCCAAGACTTATGTTCTACTTAGACACAAGAAAATGTTTTTATCCCTTAGAATGTCCACCTAACTATTAGAACATGTTGAATTTCTCAGAGGGGTTGAAAAGTTTTTCAACCCTAAAATGTCTGCCTAAACTTATTTTTCTACCATGAAAAATCTACCAACTATCAAAACTACCAATGAAGGGTGGAAATTCTACTGAGTTGAAAAAATATCAAAAAATGTGGATTATGTATGGCTCTTCTAAAATCTATAAAAGACTCATTTAGTTTCTTGAAAAAAATATAAAAACCTAGAAATAGTTTTTCCTCAAAGTGACTAGATGTATAGACTTTTACATAATTCAAAAAATGACCTTGAAACCCTCAAAAAATGGTTGAAACCTGACTGTCATGAAACTAGGCCATGTTTACATATGTTCCTAGGTGTTTTAACATTTTAGGACTTATTAAATGTAAATCTTATGTTTGATTATATGGTAGAGTAGACTAAATTATGTAAATAATATGCAATAAATATAGCCATTGATTTGTTATAGAAATGACTAGCTTTGACTTTTTTAAAAATAATAATAAATAGTGCAAATAAATACTTAGCTGAAAAACACCTGATATAGATGACCTAAGTGCTATAAATTTAGATCAAAGCTAGTCTGAGTGTCATAAATTATATCCCTATGTCATAACCCCTCCTAGATAGTGTCACCATAATTAGACAGTAGTGTCATTATTAGTAAAGTGGTGGTAGTGTCCTGATATTGGTAGTAGTATCCTCTATGTAAAACTACTCTAAACTTCTAGGTGCACCTATTTATATATCTCTAGATTTTTTTTAACATGCATAAATTTTAGAATCATGTATTTTACTTATAATAACTAATTTATTGTGTAAACCCTAATCCTCCATAGAACTATGACATGAGCTAAAAAGTATGTTCATTAGTAAGATAGGTTGGGCATCCTCAACACCCTAGTGTGAAAAGAGTTTCCTACATACTAATACTACAATGAGGGATAAATCCCAATGCATTTATCCCCACCTAAGTGTTGGTACAAGTGCAAGTGATGCTAGTATGATAGTGGCTTAGAGTGCCTTAAATGTGCTTGATACTAAAAATCTATAAAATCTGAGCTTAGAGTTGTTATAGATGGTAGTATGTAGAAGTAAGGCAGAATAGGGATTGATAACCTTAATTGTGCTCAACTTGTTTCATGTTTAAATGTATATTTTGCACATGATTTCCATCTAGTTGATAGAGGGATAAAATTCATGTATTTATATTATTTTATTGTTTGTACCGATGATAAAATTTATTTGGGTCGACCTTAGGAGGCTTTCATTTTGAAAAGATATCCATTTAGTAAAATCTAGGAAAAAGACATTAGCACCATTTGGGGACACTAGCACCACATGGTACTAATGTCCTTATTATGATGTTAATGTCTAACTAGTAAAACAATAGGCACGAAGGGCCAATATCAAGAAATGAGGGTCTAAGACTACTTTTGGACTAACTAGGGATGCATATGGCCCACACAAAGTCTAAATAAGTGGATAATAGGCTATAAGATATGTTTACGGATAATATAGGAATAGGTGGTCTTAAGTAACACTCTTATCACTCAAATACCACTTTAGGGTGATTACATTACCCCCACTTTATTCTATAATTGCATCAAAGAAAAATGACTACGATAAAGGAAAAAGAAGGGTACTTGGACTTACCTAGGAAGTGAAGCCCATAAAGCTGAATCTAAGTATCTCAAGTTGAGTCTTCATATATGAAGCATGATCTAATATTGGTCCTAAATGTTAAGCACAAAATATACTAATAAGGGGGTGAATCAGTATATTATATATCTTTTTACTTAATCTGATTTCTTTTCTTTAACCACTTAATCACACATTCAAGATATGCAATAAAACTGAAACAATAATTTGCACCACACGAGAGAGAGAGAGAGAGAGAGAGAGAGAGAGAGAGAGAGAGAGAGAGAGAGAGAGAGAGAGAGAGAGAGAGAGAGAGAGACTATATTTTTACGTGGAAATCCAAAGTGGGAAAAACCATGGAGAACAATCTTGAGAATATGAATGAGCACCAACTGAAAATACAAAGTTTGCAAGCACCAACTTGTAGGAGCACCAACCCCTTACAAATATTTTAGAGCACCAACCCATAGGAGCACCAACCCCTCTTGTGTATAAAACAAAACTATCTCTCAATGTTGCTTACTCAACAAATGATAGAACTCTACAATATCTCCTACTTTTCTCTTTTAAAAAATAAATACAAACCATGTACTCTCTTAGATATTACAAATGGCTTCTCAATCCCTTATTTATAGCTTTCCAAAATACCTTTAGGATTCACCCTTTATGACTCTTAAATCCTTTTATAAAGTGGTGTCAAACTTGCATGACCCTTTTTATCTTTGCATTTGAAAAATCATATGGTGACCCTTCATAAGTAAAAGCATCCTTTCCTCTTTTTCCTTTATCTTGGTGAATTTTCATATTCCTCAAAGTGTCCCTTCATGGAACAATGTGTCATACCTCTTTTGTCTTCACATGGTGAATCTTGGAATTCCTCAAGATGACTCTTCATGATAAAATTCATCCCATTCCTCTTTCATCTTTTACTCCATGACTCTGACTTCTCCATGGGCCCTCTTTTGACTTATATGCAACCAAAAATATATTCATTAATATTAAATAAATATTAACACACATTAACCAATATATGAATATTAAAAACACCATTAAATTCAATGGGGCCTTTATCACCAATAATGCTAGACCTTTGACATCAATGACAATATTTCCAATAATCTCCCCCTTTGTCATTGATGGCAACCTCAAACTGAAACTATCACATCTAGAAACCTACACATACTACCATCTAAAAAACATATAGTAACTCCCCCTTACTGTAGCAACCTATACCTATTCCTTGTACCTATTTCTGCACCTGTATCTATTATTCTCCCCCTTTGACATCAATGGCAAAGGGCCTACCTGGAGCTAACACTTAGCTCCCCCTCAACTAATGTCGAACCTCAATGGTAGGAAGTAAAGTAAATTACTCCCAACTTTTCTCATAGATACTCAAATGTGTCTTTTGGAAGTGTCTTTATGAAAATATCTACAATCTACTCTATAATACTAATATACTCCATCTTAACCTATTGATCTGCAACCTGCTCTCTCAAAAAGTAATATCTAATGGGAATATGTTTTGTTCTTGAATGCATCACTAAATTCTTCAAAATATTAATAGAACTTGTGTTATCACAAAAAATATAAATAGGTTTATCATACTTTACCTTGATATCTTCCAAAGTTTTCTTCTTCCAAAGCACTTGAGTACAACACAATACCACTATAATATATTCTACTTTAGCTATAGAAAGTGATACTAAATTCTTTTTCTTACTTAGCCATGATACTAAGCTATCACCAAGGAAGAAATCTCCTCCACTTGTACTCTTTCTATCATCCAAGCACCCTACCCAATCTAAATTTGTATAAGCAACCAAATTAAAATCTCTACCTGTGGGATACCACAATCCATAATCTAATGTCCCCTTGATATATCTAAATATTCTCTTTACCAACTGAACATGACTATCTTTTGGAGATAATTTATATCTTGTAACCATACCTACTAAATTCATGATGTATGGCCTCAATGTTGTTAAATATTAAAGACTACCAATCATATATCTATACAAAGATTGATCTATAATAGGTGAATATTCATCCTTGTTTACCTTATTTCCTATACACATCGGTGATACAACTGGTGCACAATCCTCAAAACCAAATTTCTTTAACATTTCCTTAGCATGTTACTTTGAGATATGAAAATTCCTTTATCTGACTGAAATATTTGTAATCCTAAGAAAAATGACAATTCTCCAAGCATAGATATTTCAAATTATTTCTGCATATTATTCAAAAATTATTTTGTCATCTTTTCAATATTTTCTCCAAAAATGATGTCATCAACATATACCACAACAATCAATTGATGCTCACCTTATATTTTGATGTAGAGATTACTATCAGCAAATATTCTCTTGGAACCTTGATCCTACAGGTACTTATCAAGTCTTGCATACCAAGATCTAGGATCTTGTTTCAATCTATACAATGCTTTCTTCAATATGCATACATTGATACTAATATTTGAGAGAATAAATCCCTCAGGTTGCTCAATGTAGACCTCTTATTCTAGATTCCCATTTAGGAAGGTAGATTTGACATCCATCTAAAACACTTTAAAAATGTTAAACATTGCATATGCAAGAAACATTCTAATAGTATCTAACCTTGCCACTAGTGTAAAAGTTTCTTCAAAATCTATTCCCTAATTCTGAGCATATCCTTTACATACTAATCTTGCTTTATTTCTAGTCACTTCTCCATTTTCATTCAAATTATTTATATAAACCTATTGTGTTCCTATCACATTGTGATCTTTTGGTCTAGGAACTAATTTTCAAGTATCATTATTTTCTATTTGATTTAATTCTTCATCCATAGTCTTAACCCAATGCTTATCATGTCTAGCTTCTGAAAAAGTTCTAGGCTGAATTTTGGATAACAAAGAGAAATTAACTTGCTCAAATTCACTTACCATCATTATTTTGGTGTGAATTCCTTTATTTATATCTCTGATGATGTCACTTTCATTATGATTTCTCTAAACATATTTGGATGGAGTTTTGGTGTCTTTTTTCTCCTTCTCATCTTCATCTGATTCTTCAAAATTTTCATCTTCAATAATTTTAGGAATATCTACTGGATCACTAATTCTTTGTGTTCCATCTTCTTCTATCCTGACACTTGCACTTTCAACAATTTTCTTGGTTATTTTTTTATAACATTTATAATATTTACTTTTATGACAATAACCAAGAAATATACCTTTATCTGATCTAGATTCAAACTTCCCAAGTTTTTCATTGGTTCTCTTTATAAAGCATCTACTGTCAAAAACTCTGAAATAATTAATTATTACTAATTTGTCTTTCCATAGCTCATAAGGAGTCTTTTCACTATTGACTCTCAATAATGCTCTATTTTGAATATGCACTATTGTAGTAACTACCTCTTTCTAATATTTATTTGTTATCTTGGATTCATTTAGCATTGTCCTCACCAGCTCCTAAACTATTATATTTTTTCATTCAACTACTCCATTTTATAGTAGAGTTTTGGCTACTAAATAATGTCTCTTTATTCCATGGTCTTCATAAAACTCAATAAATTGATCTAACATGAATTCTCCTCCTTGATCTGATCTTAGACACTTAATATTCAAACTAGTTTCATTCTCAACTAATGTTTTGAATGCTTTGAAATGTCTAAAAGCTTCTAATTTTTTATTTAAAAATATTACCCAAGTCATATGTGAAAAATCATCAATAAGCAACATGAAATATTTCTCACCTTGAGTACTTCTAGTTCTCATAGATCCACATAGATCTGTGTGAACAAGCTCTAGCATCTAAGTGCTTGAGTACTCTTTTGTTTTGAATCACATTCTAGCATGTTTCCCATGCTGACAAGGTTCACAAACCATATCAAATGGATTTGTAATCTTTGGAAGATTTTTGACTACTTGCTTCTTGCTAATGTTGACAATATTATCAAAATTTATGTGCCCCATTCTCCTGTGCCATAGAAAACTTTCTTCAATTTGACTCAAACAACATCTTTGACCTTTGATGTCTGATAGCATATACAAATTATTGCCTATTCTCTGAGCATCTGCAACCAACACATCTAAATCTTTTCTTCTAATTTCACAACCTTCTACATAAAAATTTAGTGTGTTTCCCTAATCACACATTTGACTTACACTCAAAATATTATGCTTAAGACCTTCTACATATAAAATATTTTTCAGTTTTATTTCTACCATTATCCAAACTTAGTGTACCTTTTTCAATAATTCTGGTAGTAGTATTGTCTAGAAATTTCACTATACCACCATTAATCTTCTTTAAGGTTATGAACTTGCTCTTTTCTCCTATCATGTGCCTTGAATATCCACTATTAATGAACCATGGCCTTTCTTCATTTCTTATATTCAAAGTTGTCTGTACCAACATGGATTTTTCAAGTTATTTCTTTTACCATGAACCTATCTGTACTTTCTTATTGATGAATGGAGCCTTGAAAATCTGGTCCCTCTTAACTAAATTGAATATGCTTCTATCGTACCGAGCTATGTGTCTAAATTTATTGAACTTATAACATATTATGGCCTCTTCATTAAAGCTTGATAGAGGAGAAAAAGAGTTGTGGCTTCTGCTTGACTCTGTATGGATTTCCTTCTCCTTATTTCTAAAATTGTTAGCCCTTTTTTAACATTCTATTTTCTTATGACCATATATATTACAATAAAAATATTAACCATAAAAATAAAATCTATTTGTGTATCTCTAACCTGATTACCTTTTATATCTCTATTCCCTCTAGCCTTCTTTGTTTGAGATGTCTTATGTATTCTTAACTTCTTCCCTTTTTATTTCATCTTTTGTAAGAGCTTCAGCATAGCTCTTTCCTTATTCTTTGTTTGTGAAAGTAGTGACCTCCTCTTTCTCTTTTTCAAATCCAATACCTATCTTATCTAACATTGATCTTTGATTTTCTAATATCTTATTCAACATATTAGTGATATTCTCAAATTTTGAATCATTGACTGCTCTATCATTGATTACTTTATTTATTGTCTCAAGATCTACTTTTAAAGAAGTAATTTCAATAACATACCTTTCACATTATTTACTTACTATTTTCAACTGTTTCATTAGATCTTCTTCATTCTTCTTAGCTTCTTCAAAGTGTGCTTATAGATCTTCAATTATTTCTTTTGACTCCTTTTCATTTTTCTCGATCTAGAGCTTTAATCTTTGGTTCTTCTTTTCAAGAGCTTTTAACTCTTATAAGTCACAAATGAGTTCTTCTAGATTCAATTCAACTTCATCATATTCTTCTTTTTTATAATCTATACTTTTTCTTATGGAGGCATCTTCATGTATGGCCATGAATAGAATTTCTTCTTCTTCTAAATCACTGACTCCACTATCTTTGATTGAGCTAGGATCTTTAGAATACGAACTCTTCTTATAGAATCCCTTCTTGAATTTACTTTTAAAAATTTTCTTGTATGTAGACTTTCCTTCTTTATTATCATCGATACCCTTATTTGGGCATTTAGCTAAAAAATGTCCAATCTTTCCATAATTAAAATATTTAAAAGATAATTTTCCTTGATATTTACCTGTGCCCTTTTTTGGCTTGCAAATGAATAGAGCATCATTGTCATCTTCATCATCACTAGAACTATCACTTGAATCTTGAATCTTAGCCTTCTCTTTCTTTGATGTCTTGAAAGTAGTTTCTCTCTTTGAGGGTTTATCTTATTCAATCTGCATCTCATATGTCATAAGAATACCATGAAGCTCATCCATCTTTAGCTTGGCTAAATTCTTCATCTCTTCAATTGCCAAAACTTTTCCATCATATTTCAATTGTAGAGATCTCAAAACTTTTTAAACCATCGTTGATTCTTCTAAATTTTCTCGAAGACCTTGAATATAATTAACTATTTGATCAACCTGCAAAAGATAACTTGCTATATTTTCTTCCTCTTCCATCTTCAAACTCTCAAACTATCTTCTAAAAGTCTAAAGATTAGCTTGTTGAACCTGTCCATCACCTTTATAAATATTCTCAAGTTTTACCCAAGTTTCATGAGAAGATTTACATTGCATAACTTTAACAAATCTTGATTCACATAAACCACATAAAATAGCATTTAAAGCTTTAACAATATTTTCAATTGCCTTCTTTTCTACCGGAGTAGTTACAAGTGTCTATGACTCTTCATATTCCTCTACCACTGCTTTCCATATGTAAAATCCAAGGGCCATCAAATAAGTCTTCATCCATATGCTCCAAAAAACATAATTCATCTCATCAAATAAATATGTCTTATTTGTATAAAATACTTCATGTGATCCAACCATCATGCTTTCTTGATCTACCTTTAAGCTGTAAAACTTTTTCAAAAGGAACTTGCTTTGATTCCAATTGTTAAGCATGAAATAAAATAAGAGGGGGGGTGAATCAATATATTATATATCTTTTTACTTAATATGATTTCTTTTTTTTAACCACTTAATCACACTTTCAAGATATATCATAAAACTAAAACAATAATTTGCACCACATAAGAGAGAGAGAGAGAGAGAGAGAGACCATATTTTTACGTGAAAATCTAAAGTGGGAAAAACCATGGATAACAATCTCAAGTATATTAATGAGCACCAACTTAAAATAAAAAGTTTGCAAGCACAAACTTATAGGAGCACTAACCCCTTTGTTGAGCACCAACATAAAAACTATTTGTGAGCACCAACCCATAGGAGCACCAACCCCTTGCAAAGATTTTTGAGTACTAACCCATAGGAGCACCAACCCCTCTTATGTATAAAATACAACTATCTCTCAATGTTGCTTACTCAATAAATGATAGAGCTCTAAAATATATCATGCTTTTCTCTCTTCAAAAACAAATACAAACCATGCACTCTCTTGCATATTACAAATGGCTTCTCAAGCCTTCATTTATAGATTTTCAAAAGACCTTTGGCATTCACCCTTTGTGACTCTTTAATCTTCATGCAAAATGGTGCCAAACATGCATGACCCTTCGTATCCTTACATTTGAAAAGTCATATGGTGACCCTTCATAAGCAAAAACATCCTTTCCTCTTTTTTATTTATCTTGGTGACATTTCATATTCCTCAAAGTGTCCCTTCATGGAGATATTCACCATACTTATTTTATATTCACATTGTGACTCTTGGAATTCCTCAAGATAACTCTTCATGAGAAAATGTGTCCCATTCCTCTTTTTTCTTTTACCCCATGACTCTTTGACCTCTCCATGGGCCCTCTTTTGACTTATATGTAACCAAAAATATATTTATTATTATTAAATAAATATTAACACACATTAACCAAGATATGAATATTAAAAACACCATTAAATGCAGTGGGGCCTTTATCACCAATAATGCTAGACCTTTGACATAAATGACAATATTTCCAACACTAAAAATTAAATGTGCATAACTTAGTCCTTACTTAAGAGATATCAATATCAAAATACCATGTTTAGTAAAGAAATAAAATTGAGTAAAATTGATCAAAGAGGAAAGGAATAAATACACTTCACTATGTATGTAAATTAATGCATGAACCTGGTGATAAATTATGTGTGTGTATAGTAATCAATAGGATAATAGCTTGGAATGAGATGATGAATTTATCAATATTCATATGTGGTTGGCTTAAAAACACAATCCAATTTTGACTCCATTATTATCCACCCCTGCTTAGTGGATCATGACTTATGAATATCTTAGATTGGATTGATAGTGTGTCCAACCCACTCATGTGGGTGGCTCAAGAACTCAAATAGGATTTGAATCCATCATTGCCCACCCATGTGTAGTATATGCATATGAAACTAAACTACATGAAGTATTTTAAATGTTTAACTGAGTCTATATAATTATGTATGTTAGCTCTATGTCCACTCAAGTATATTGGGTGGCTTCAGGCCACTCAAGAATGCCAACCACTATAGATGGAGTAAGGCATGAAACTAGGATATAACCTAGAAAATGGTGTTGGTTGTATAAAATGTATAGAATGACATGGACTTTTTTATTCCATATGATCAATAGGTGTGTAATTGAGCACACAAAAATAATGTGTTGTGCACATGCCCCCAAATCTGATATCTAATATATAAATTTTGACTAAACTAGAATAAATTATATTTGAGTATCTGAACTAAATATGAGAATGGTCGTGTCATGCATGATTCCCCAAATTTGAGTAAACTAATATGAATCTAACTTGAATTAATATGAATCTAAGTAAAAACTAAGTATAATTGGTAAATCTAAAACTAAATATGTGCCAATCTATATTGTACCTATTGTATTCTTCTAACCAATTTGAGTTGTTCTAAAATTGAAGCTAATAGATAATAGCACCATATTTTGGATATTAGTTCCATGTGGCAATAGTGTACCCATTTGGGAATTAATGTCCTACTGATCTAAATTCTATACCACTATATTACTTTCTAAGTCATTATTTTCCATTGTGTTTACCTGTGTCTAATTTTATATAACAAAGTGTGTGTGATAAAAAATGTAATGTGAGTACAATATAGAATCGTGGTCTCTATGACAAACCCCTATGAATTCTCCCTCTTATTATGGGAGTTTTTGAACATGTACAATATTTTTTCTCAAAATAAAAATCTCTAAAAAATGTGTGTTAGTCAAAGCATATATGATAACTGCATGATAATCCAATAAGATGTGCATACAGAACATCATAATGTAAGATAACATGAACATAATTATTTAATGTGGGATGTATGTCATGTCTAGCATTCCAAAAGGGTATCAAGTTAGATGTAATTAATATATGTAATAGTAAATATTAGTAATATTGGGTAGCTACCTAAGGGGATGGGGCATGATGCCCAACATGGAACCCAAGTAGGGAAAGGTAGATGCATGAGGTCCCTCATGGAATCAAATACTAGTGTGTGTAATAATAAAATAAAAGTTACATGGCCATGACAAATATAAAAAATCATACATGCAAAACACATGAGACACTCAAAGTAGGCCAAGGGGCCATAATACAAGGGACATGGACACATGTCACTCAATCTAAGAAAATAAGTCATACAAGGACATGTTCAAATGTGCACATATGCAAGCAACAATAAAATTAGCTTAGATCCACATATAAGGACATGTTTTAATGTCTACATACAAAATCAAGAAAGCACACTACAAGGACATGGGGAAATGTCCAAAGCATACATACAGTGAATAGAAGTAGCATGTAGCCAAATAATAATGGCATATTTAAATGCCCTCAAATAGAAGAAGCTTAGAAATATAATCAAGTCTAAACTAGGTAAGTTAGAAATAAAAGTATACATGAATATGTAATACAAATTTGTGTAATAGATATGATGTACTTATGCTAAGTCTAAAGTAGTAATAGATGGCAAAAAATCTAAGTATAAGTAGAAATGATCAATATCAAGATATAACAATGCTAAAGCTAGAATGTAAAGTATATAAGGATATAAATTATTGATTGAAACTATGTATAAGATGCCCCCAAGTGGGATAATGTGTCAAGTTAAGACCCATGTATTAGTGTATATGCCCTTAGTGGGTAGCTAATATCAAGTTTAGATCAATTTAATAGACCTAAATCCTATAGAAATATTCAAGCACTTGATAAAACAAGTGAAACATATAGTATGATAAAATTGACTATAATAAGATAGCTATCATATGTATTGTATGTAAAATATAAGAAATGTAAACATAGCAATGTATACAATCTATAAATTTTGTGTTTTTTGAGTTATTATTTGAATGTTTTTGTGTTTTTTAACATGTTATATTATTATTATTTTTGTATTTTTTGTATATAATCCATGTACAAGCAACATGAAAATAAACTATGTACAAGGATCAAAAGAGAGGGAAAATATGTACAAGAAGGGAATAACTATACTAATTGATGAGTCTCATGGGAGACTAACTATCACTATGAAAAGTGTCAAATAAGGTAATTATGATCATGCATGATGTGTGAAATGGTAACTATGGTCCCATAATTTTATATATTGAGTGATCTATATCTATATCTGCATGTGTAGTGGTGTTAGGAATTTGTGGCACTGGCTATGGTGTCATGTGAACTATAGGGGTCTTAGGAACCCACTGGTAGAATAAGTTGTAGGTGACATAGGTGCCATGTGCTGAGAACCCAATCATATTAATCTTGGAAAAAATTTAATGGAGGGAGGCCCTCTAAAATTTGTGACATATCTCTAATGTAGGGGTCTTTCTAATAATGATCTACATGGGAGAGTATGTGTACATGTCAATACTATAGTAGTAGACCTCACATGTTTTGATGGATCTACTAAACTCTTTGATATATCAATAAGAACTATACTCTGATCTATAACTAATAATTATTCTATATCTAGTAACTATGTTATAACTATAACTATGATGCAAATGTAAATGGTAACTATGATGTAACTGCCTATAGAATAGGAAGAGGATACTCATATGGAATACCCTCAACATTTACCACCTAATTTTCATGTATGTATTTCAATAATCTATGCACTATGTATGGTATGGATCATATTTGTTGTATCCATGGCCTCCCTAATAATATATTAAACACACCTACACTAGGTACTAATAAGAACTAAGTGGTCACATGTGCTAGTCCAACTTTAATAAAATCACAATATCCCTAATGGACATCTAAACATGACCCGTAAAACCATTAATAACTATGTTTTTGGGGATATATCCTACTCTCAATATCTCAAATTTTGTAAAAGTGTCATGGTACACATGTTAATGCCTGACCCATTATCAACCATAACACTCTAGATATGATGATGATCTATGTAAGCTCATATAAAGAGTAGATGTAAATTTATATCATCATCAACAATCTCTTGATCTAAGAAGGTGATGAGTGGTCTAGATGGAACTATAGTGTTTTATATGCTAATGATATTGTGCAATGGGTGTGCCTCCTTTATAACAGTATGATATGAAGATAGTGGTGGATGTGCTTGATATGTGCAGTGAACACCTAAAGTTCTCCCTACCTTATTAGTTATGTGAATTGTAAATAGATATAATAATATATTTAATGCCTTCACTTTTTTTGTAATAGTTTTGGTGCCTCAGTGGGTATGCCCACATCAATAATATTTACCTCAATCAAATCTTGTATCCTGTGTTTTAGGTTAATGCATTTATTTGTTTTAATTCCTAGTGCCCTATGATACTTATAGAATGAATTAGAATCATAACTCTTTGGAAGAGGCTATGTCATATCAACCTCTTTGATGGGGGGGAGATATATGACATTTCACTCCAAAATCTACTATAAAACCTATGATCATGATTTTGGAATGTTAGTGAAGATTCGATGTTGAGAAGCTAATAAAACCAAGTGAGGATATGGATCTAAAGTTGTGTTAACTATGGTATTTTGATCATCTTGGTGGCCATTACCTTTTATGTAGGTTTACTTGAACTCTTAGCACTTGATTTTGATCCATTGGTATATTTTAGTTTTCCCATTGATAGAAACTTGACCTCTTTTTCCTTAACTATGTGGCACAAATTTGTGAATGTTGCAAACTTATTAAAAAAGATAGATTCATGTAATGCTGGTAAAAAACTCTATTTGAATATTTCATGAATCTCTTTTTATATCATAGGGCTAGTCAATTTAGCTAATATAGTCTTGTATCGTAAGACATATTATGCAATAGGTTCATTTGACTTTTGTTTCAACTATGTAATTTAAACATATGAGATCTTGTCACTAATATTTATGGAGAAGTGTGATAAAAACATATCTACCAAAGGATTAAATGATGTGATAGATTTATTTGATAAGTTTTAAAACCATTAAAATGCATAATCCTTTACACTACATGGAAATAATTTTGTGAGAAGCTAGTCATTGGACACGTAGTCCAAACATGTTACATGAAAAGCTTGAAGATGGTGATTTGGGTCACCCTTACCAACATATAATGTAAGTTTATGTGCCTCAAATCTATATGGTAATGGATTTGATACTATGTGGTCTGATAAAGGTGTACGTAAGATAACATTAGAATACAAGGCATGCGATGGACTAGTGGAACCTTTCTCAAGATTTAACACCTTATCATGCAGAGTATGAACCTTGTGCATAAGGGATTGTATATACAGAGTATATTAAATAGCCACAAGAGGTTTAGATGTCATTTAAGGTTGTTAAATTAAAATTTTTGGTTGTGCTAGCTGAGTTGGCCCCATTGTAGATGTAATAATGTTATCAGATGGGGGAGTTGAAGATTGACCATTATTTGATTTATTCTTAATTTCCATTATGGCTTTTAAAATTTGTGCATGATTAAGGATATGTTCCCAAATTATACTTTTGAATCTATGTAGGATCTCATCCTTATTGACAATTAGGTTGTCATTGTTGAGTGGAGGGAGAGTGTCCTAATTTTTAATGTGTGTATCATATTATTCTTGATTATATTGTTCATCTTTGGATGCATTATCATTTAATTACACATAATCAGGGTGTGAAGGATCAACAAAATGAGTTAAAATATGTCCATTATCCATCGTATAAGCTCGAATAGCAAGAATCTGAATATGCTCTATAGGATTAACACCTAGCTTATCACTTATTCTTAGTGGAAGAGAGAGAATTTTTTTATATGGCATATAGTAAACAAATTTAAATAGATATAATAAATAGAATGTATGAAATCTAAAAAACTTAAAGAAACTAATGAAAATAGTAAAAAAAGGATACAAACCCTAATAACATCTAGGGTTAGGGTTTGAGTAATGTTCTATGTAACTCAGGTTCACCAAATGTTTTCTCCTTTTAAGACTTAGTGAATGTAAATCCTATGTTTGATTAAAGGGCTAAGTAGACTAAATTAGGTAAATATTATATAATAAATACATTTGAATAGCTTTGACTTTTATAAAAATAGTAATAAATAGTGAAAATAAATACTTAGCTAAAAACACTTGATATAAATGATCTAAGTGCTAGAAACTGAGATAGAAGTTGGTCTGAGTGTTGTAAAATAGATCCCTATGTCAGAACCCATCCTAGATAATAACACTAAAATTGGATAGTAGTGACATTATTGGTAAAGTTAGTGTCCTCTATGTAGGATTTCTATGAACTTCTAGGTGCACCTATGTCTAGATCTCTAGGTTTTATTCTTGTGTGCATAATTTTTAAAAGCTTGTATTATGCCTCTAATGATTGATTTATTGTGCAAACCTTGATATTCCATATAACTAGGGCATGATCTTAAAATTGTGTTCATTAGTAGGATAGGTTAGACATACTCAACACCCTATTGTGAAGAGAGTTTCCTACATACTAATACTTTAAAAATGGATCAAGTCCAAATGTAGTTATCCCCACCTAAGTTCTAGTACAAGTTCAAGTGATGCTAGTTTGATAGTGGCCTTGAGTACCTTAAATGTTCTTGATATTATAAATATGGAAAATCTAATCTTAGGGTTGTTATAGATGGTAGTATGCAAAATTAGGGTATAATAAGGAATAATAACCTTAATTATGCTTAAATTATTTCATGTTTGAATATGTATTTTGCATCTAATTTCCATCTAGTGGATAGAGGGCTAATATTCATGTATTTAAACTATTTTGTTGATTTTTTGGGTGATAAAAGATGTTTAGGCCAACCTTAAGATGCTTTCACTTTGAAAATATATCCATTTGTGAAAAGCTAGGGCAAAGGACATTAGCACCATCTTGGGGACACTAGTACCATGTGGCACTAGTGTCCTTATTATATCATTAGTATCCATCTAGCATAAAACTAGGCATGAAGGGACAAGATCAGGAAATGAGGATCTAGGACTACTTTTAGACTAACTAGGGATGTTTGTGGCCCACACAAAGGCTAAATAAGTGTGATAATAGGGTCTAGGATAGGTATAGGGCTAATCTAGGAATAGGTAGTCTCAAGTATCACTCTTAATACTCAAATACCACTTTTGAGTGATTACACTATGGCTTTTACACCTTTTAAATTTAGTGGTTTTATTTTTTTTTCACTTAGAGACTTAAAATATGTAGATTTACATTGATTTTTGAGAAACCCTACCAAATCCTAAAAAACAAAAATCAATAAAAAGTTTTAAACAAGCTAGAATGCTAAATCTCACAATAGAATTAATGGCATTCATCTACCAGCTCAACTCTGATCCCATGTCAGAGTGGGCCAAAATTGAGGATTAGATTGGATGGGGTCAAATTCACAAATTTGAATCTATATGGAGTAGGGAAATCTAAATAATAACTCAAAAATGAATAATATTGTATTCACAACCAAAAGTTACATTAGCATTCATTCATTAGCCAAAAATTACATAGGAAGGTACATTATATAGTTATAAATTAGGTCATCTAAAAAGGTTATTAATTAAAATCACAATTAGAAAATGATTTAAAGTACATTTCCTTTAATGACCTATTATTAACCTAAGTAAGTTAATTAGACTGTGTAGGTAAAACCACATAGTGGGAAAAAGCCTACACTAATACTTTCCTCTCTACTTGATGAGGAAGTAAAATTTATTATAACAGTTAAACACATGGTAGTTGTCAAAGATAGAAGGCTATGAAATGGAGTTCTTACAAAATATTTGATTCAATGAAAATATTTTTTTGTATAATATTTCTCTTGGGAGAGCTTTGACATGCTTTAAGATCCTTCATTAAAGCTAAGAAATAGAGTTCTTATAAAATATTTGGTGCAATGGAAATATTTGTTTGTATAATATTCCTCTTTGGAGAGTCTTAAAATGATTTAATATCCTTCATTACCTACATTGAATGTTGACCCATGAATTAAAGAGGGAGGACTTTAATGAGCCCAATATTATCCTAGAAATAAGAAAGGAATAAAATTATTCTAGGAATATAAGATAAGAATATAAAATTAAGCTACTTTAATAGAAATAGAAATAGGAAATATAGGACCATACTATAAATTTAAAATAAAAATAATAAACTAATGAAATGTTATAGATGGATTTGTTATACACAATATTTTTGTTTTAGAATAATAAATCAAAGATTGTTTTAGGATGAAATAAATATGAGTTTTTAAAGAGGGGTTTTTTATTTATAAATAATGCAAGATATATTGTAAAAAGGTCATGATTATTAAAAATGAAATTATTTTCACTTCATTTAATATTTTTTTTCCTCAAAATTAAGAGTATCTCACTTACAAACTTGGGTTATTTAGTTTATTGATTGTAAACAAAACATATTTACACTAGGTTTTCTTAGTAAGAAGTTTACTTATTAAATCTCTCTCTTTCGCATCTCAAACATTTATATTTATAAAATCTGTAGGAATATTTATTTTCCAAAATTTTACAAATTTTAATTCATATTTATCTATTCTAATAACAATGTATGACTATTTTATACTCAGGTTTTACATGTTTTATTGGTTTGTCTTTTTTGGTTATAGTCGATGACTATGACAGCCTTTATGTGATTGGGAATTTGAATCAGTTATTTCTTTTAAGGTTCTATAAATTATGTATTCATGGTTAGGAGGTCTAATGAATTAGAACCTTAGACTACATAACCCATGAAATTAACACAAAAATTGGACTATTTTTCAGTCTTGTGCATGAAAACAATATACTCAATGTAATAATAATATTTTTTACCAATTTCAATGAGGAATTATAAATTTTATACACACTAAAGGCTGATTATATACTTTTATAATTACTACAATATGAAAATGAGAATCATTAAAATATTTCACCCTTTTAGATCTATGACTCACACAAATATTTACTTGAACCAATCTAGGTCCTCTCTTTCTCTAGAAGACTCCTAAATCTAATTATCAAAAAGACAAAGGACCCTTCTCACAAGTGTAGGGATGTTTTTATATATATTCAATATTCACCTACTTACATTAATGTTATTAACTACCCACTAGTGCCAAAATCATTAAATATTGGTAACACATATCATGAGTCACAATCATTAAATGATTGTTATAAATCACTATATACCACAATTATTAAATGCATAATACATTCCAAATGTTAATAACACATCACAATTTCCATAACACATCACATTGGCTCACCAAATATTATAAAATTATGCAACAAGGAACACCCTACTATAAATCAATCACAAATTTGTTTCAAGAAAATAGCTTATGCAGAAACAAACCATAAACTTGTGCCATAAACTAGTTTTACATATGAGCTTAAAATGATGTTAATATTATTCTTGTATAAATGTAAGTTACCATGGATTATGTTGTGTGTTTTTAAATGTTTTGGGAAAACCATGATAGTGTGGTAAGATATGTTTTAGAAGATGACTTTAAAAAGATGATAAGAAATTCCCTCTAAACTTACACATTATTGTGAACCCTATAGCATTTTTTATAATATTCACATAAACTCATAATAGCACAACAAGATATAAGTTGAAAAATGAATTCCTTAGGTTACTTTCATGCTTCATATAAATCCACAAGTTTTTTATATCTTTTTATGGTTCTATGTTCATTTAAAACTCTAGATTATCTTATCAAGTGTTCTGCCACTTTTTGAGACCACTTAGATGTTGTATTCATGTTTCAAGATGGCATTATACACCATAGAGTGATTGAAAGTTCCAAACATATTCATGATTTCAATTTATGTTTTTAGGTATTGTGCCATTGGAAAAAGGTGTGGTAACCTACATCAATGGTTTAAGGAATTGAGACATACCAAATAACTATTAAAGTGATTATAGGATATTTTAAACCTTCTAGTATCAAATATATTTAATGTTACTACCTTACTCATATTTTTTTGTTGATTTAAGATTACTTGAGGACCTAGATGCCCCTAAATCATACAATATGGATAAGATTTTTCTAAGCATAGGGCTCTCAAATTAGGTCTAGATGGTAGAACCATCCTTTTGACTTGAAGCTTAAATCCATAATATGCCTTTCCATCATGTGAGATACCTCAAAATATTTTCATTCATTTCAATTTTTATTTTCCAACCATTTGTTAGATCATAAAGCATCCTCCTCTGCCCCATATACAATCAACCTTCTCTTTCCCTTTCCTATTTCTTGGGCATTGTCTAGCCACATTCTCCAATTAGAATTATCTCTCCATTTCCATAATATTTTGGGGTTTGACCCACCTCTATCTGGGCATTTCCACCAAGTGTCATAACCACTACATATTTTTCCCATTCAAGAGTATACCTCATCCACTAATTCTTTCACAATTCTCTTACTAAAAATTTAAACATATCCTTGGGTTTATGATTACCCATAATATCCACTATTATCTCTAGGATAATTTTTGTGTCATTTTCTTCCAATGCCCTCATTTTAGTATCAATCAACTTTGACACATTTTACATAATAACATCTTCCTCTATTTTTTGTTTCCTTTAAAATGTTTTCAAATAATTCATCCACCTATATTTGTAATGTTGCTCCTACTAACCACTCTTCACCTTTTTCACCGAATGCTACATTTTGTGATATTATTCCTTTAATGAGATCTATGTTGTAACCTCATTTTCCTCTACACATATTTGATCTAATAACAACATTAAATTTTTTATCTTATTCTTTCTTTCTATGTCATGTGTGTGACACTTTTCACCTTCCCTTATACAAAGGATCTTTGGATTAACCTCTTCATTCAAAAGTTGAAATTCAACATGACTTGAAAATGTGTATTCCTTCTCCTCGTTCACTAGAACTTATTTTCTTGTATTTATAAACACCAAATGGATTTAGTGCTTTATGACTCCATTATCTTCTTCCTAGGTTACCTATAAGTTATTTTTAAACAACTCTTCTACCTCTATTGATAGGTGGTCTATACTATCAAATTCACTCTTCATAAAAGCTTCAGTAACTATTTTATCTCCTCAACTTCTTCATTATGTTTGATCTCAAGTAGCTCATTATCTCCATTTTGGAAAGCTTCTCCAAGTGTCTTCTTTTTTGATCCATCTATATTAACATACTCAAAAATAGGTATTAAATTCAAATTTTGGAACTCAAGATCCCCTTTAGGTACTTCTAATGGTGCCTCTACTACATCTTTCTTTATTTTTTCACATGCATTCACTGATATAGAAATTCCTTGTTCACCATCTCCTTTTTTTATTTTATTTTATTCATCCCTAGATTGATTTCTACTCCTTTAATTCATATTTGTTGGCATCAAAAGCATGCCATGTGAAACTAGCATTTCACTCTCCTTCTCCTCATTCTTACTTTCCTTTATTTTATTTTCTATTTTTCTTTTCTCTTCTTCACACATATAAGTTGATACATAAATTAGTTATTTTATATTTTTTTTTAAACTTCTCCAAGTGAAAGAGCTTTCAATTCTTGTTTCATCTTGATTTTAATTATTTTATTTCTAATAGACATTCTTTGGCTCCTTTGCTCCTATTATTGTGATCATTTTCTTCTTCTTTAGTTTTATCCTTTCTTTTTAAAAATACTATTTTAACCTTTTAGGGTTTAGTTATGTAAATCTTATGTTTGATTACAGGATTGAGTAGTCTAAATTAGTCAAATAATATGCAATAAATAACCCACTAATTTATTAAAGATTTTGACTTGATTTACCTTTCTAAAAATAGTAATAAATATGTGAAAATAAAGATTTATCTAGAAAACACTTGATATAGAAGATCGAAGAGCTAAAAACTGAGATAAAAACAAGTCTAAGTGTCATCAACAAAATCCCTATGTCAGATCCTCTACTAGATAGTAGTGCCAGACTTGGACAGTATCCATGTATCTCTAGTGTCCTAAAAATGGTGCTTGTATCCTCCATGCAGGACTATTCCTACATTTTGGGTGCACCTATGCCTATGTTTTTGGGTTCTATTCCTGCACACATGAAGTTTGAAACTTTGTATTGTGCCTGTAATAGTTGATTTATGATGTAAACCCTAATCCTCCTTATAAGTAGGGTATGATCTAAAAATATATGTCCATTAGTAGGATAGGTTGGACATCTTTAACACCCCATTATGAAGAGAGTTTCCTACATTCCAATAATTTGAGGAGAGATCAATCCTGATGTATTTCTTTCCACCTAAGTGTTGTTGCAAGTGAAAGTGATGTTATAATAATAGTTGTCTTGAATACCTTGAGTGTGCTTGATATTGGAAATTTGTAAAATATAGGATTAGGGTAGTTGTAGATGGTAATATGTATAAGTAGGGAAGAGTAGGACTAGTAACCTCAATTTTTCTTAACTTATTTCATGTTTGAATAAGTATTTGCATCTAATTTCATCTAGTGGATAGAGGTCTAAAATTCATGTATTTATAGTGTTATGTATCTTGTGTAGATAATGAAATATGCTTAGGTTGACCTTATGAGGGTTTTATTTTTTAAAATATATCTATTCAAGAAAGTTAGGGTAAAGGACATTAGCACCATTTTATGATACTAGTTTTATGTGTTTCTAATGTCTTTATTATGGTACTAGTGTCTAGATGGAAAAACACTAGGCATGAAGGGCCAAGATCAAGAAATGAGGGTCTAGGATGCCTTTAACCCATACAAAGGTTGGAAAAGTATGATAAAAGGATATAGGATAGGTCTAAGGATAATCTAGGGATAGGTTGTCTTAAGTATCACTCTTAGCACTCAAATACCACTGTTAGGTGATTACATTTCCCCCCCGCCTTTATGCTAGAAATGCAAAAAAGTGAAATGACTAGTATAAAATAAAAATAAGTGTACTTGTACTTACCTAGCAAGTGAATCTCATAAAACTAAGTCTAAGTATGTGAAGTTAGGTCTGCATATGTAAAGCATGATCCAAATAATAACTTGCAAATGAAAAATGCATAAATTGGTCCTTAAGAGGTATCAAAAGCAAAAGACTATGTTGAATAAATAACTAATTAAGACTAAGTAGAGAGATAGAAAAGAGGAAAGGAATAAATACACCTCATTGGGTATGCAAACTAATACATGAACCCAATGATAACCTATGTGTGTTCATGTATATAGTGATCAAATCATTGAATAGCTTAGACTGAACTAATAACTTGCTTAATCCTCATGTGTGGGTGGCTCAAGAACTCAATCTAGTTTTTAGTCCATCATTACCCCCTGCTTGGTGGATCATGACATATGAATAGCTTGGATTGGATTAAAAGTGTGTCTAAACCTCTCATGTGGGTGGCTTAACAACTTAAGTAGGCTATGACTACATCATTTCCCAACCATGTTTAGTATATGCGTTTAAAACTGAATTGCACAAAGTGGTAGAAATATCTAATTGGGTATATCTAATTATGTATGTTAGCTCTACAACCACTCAGATATATTAGGCATCTGTAAGCCACTCAATAATGCCAACCATTGTAGATGGAGTAAGGCATGAAACTGATGACAAACTAGAATAGGATGTCAAGTGTATACATCATAGATAATGATATGTAGTTTGTCATTCCATCTGATCAACCTATGTGTAACAGAGAATATATAAATAATGTGCCACATACATGCCTCCAATCTGATATTTGAGAATATTGATTCTAGACTAAGTTTTAATAATTATATCTAAGTGATATATACCTAGGATGAAGAGGTTCTAGTGGTGATGGTGACCTCATTGCTCTAATCTATGTTATCTTAGACTATGATGAAAATGGCAAAAAGAGAGAAGAAAGGTGCACGGGGGAAGGAGGGTGCGAAGGGGGAAAGCGTAGGTCATAGCTATAGGGTGGTATTGGGAGTGCAGCAGTCAGCCCAGGGAGTGCAGTAGTCAACCCAGAGCTTGAGGAGTGCTGGAATGGTTATCCCCCCATTGTTTCCAAGTCCAAGTGATGTTGAAGAGCCAACTGGCATGAGACTTCCCAAGGTCAATGGATGCCTAGAAAGATGCAAGGAGAGGCCCAAATTGGTCATACCTATGGACATGATTGTTGAGGATATCAAATATTATACAAATCATTCTTTGTATTGCAAGTTTTTGGGGCTTAAGACTTCATTCCAGTTCTTGGAAGTGTGGGCTTAGAGGACATGGGCTCCAGAAGGAGAAATGGATATCACAATGTTAGCCAATAATTATTTTATGGTCTTTTACCTGCTTGACTGACTATAGTAGAGTCTTTGCTAGAGGTCCATACTTTCACAATCAGGTGGGGCTATTTATCAAGCCATGGCATGCTAGTTTTATACCTTCAGAGGAATTGCCAAATCTTGTTCCAGTGTGGGTGCGACTACCTCACTTTCTAATGGAATGCTATCATGAAGATACCTTGTAACTATTTACATCCCTCCTAGGAAGGCCAGTTAGTTCATCAATGTCAATCTCTGGGAAAAAGGTAATGACTTGTGCCTGCATTTGTGTTGAAATTGATCTTAGCAAGCCAATACCTAATGTTGTTGAAATGAGTGTGGGACCCTTTTCCTGGGTACAATAATTGGATTATGAAACTCTTTCCTTTATCTATCATCTTTGCCATGCTTATGGTCACTTGAAATGATGGTGTCCCAAATCTAAAACCTCTAAATCTCAGCCTGCTCAACCTACTCATAATCTACCTGAAATTAACAAAGGGAAGGGTCTAATTCTAGGTGAGGCACCAGAAACCAATGGTTTTATCCTAATTAAAGGGAGATATAGAAGCAGGGGTCATAAATGGTCTTTAAAGGAAAGATAGGTAGATGACTCACTTAACAAATTTGAAATTCTAGATGACCTTAACCAATAGGAGGTGAACCCAGGGTTGATGATTTTGGATCAGTAGATTGAGGACCCAGCCTAGGAGAATAATGTCTCAGTTGATTTAACTGAATCACAAGATGTTGGGGATGGGCACGTGGATATGGACCAGTAGATGTTGATATCGAATGTTTTGACTTTCTCAGTTATTCCCTCTAAAGAAGATGGGAATTTATCTTTAATAAGGAAATTTGGAGAATTAGGAGCAGCAAAGAGTAGTAAATCTTCTCCTCACTTGGGACTTTTGCAAAAAGACCTTAAGAAGGGTGGGGGGAGAAATTGATCAAGCTTGGCAGGAAAAAAGACCTAGAAAAGATGAAACTAATGGGAGAGACTTTGGTGGAGTTGAGGTCAATGAAGACTCTAGATGCTCACTTTCTAAATCCTTTGAAATGATTTTACTATCCTAGAATGTAAGGGGTTTGAACAGCAGCCCTAGACAAAATGATGTTCACAACTTGATTAGAAGTCAAAGACCTGATGTCCTTTTTTTGTAGGAGACTAAGATTTCAGTAGATGTTATGTCTAGATTAGCTCCTAAGTTGTGGAGACAAGGGGACTATCAATGCATTGGGGCTACCGGATCTTCATGAAGATTAGCTTGCCTTTGGAACCCCTGCAAGATCAGCCTCATAAGATGGTTGTCCTCTAAGTTTTCCTTGACTATGATGGCTTCCAGCTTTGAGACAGGGGAAGTAATTCTTCTATCCAATGTCTATGACCCTCCTGACTGGTGGGGTAAACAATCCCTATGGGGCCACATTAGTTTTATCCGTAGCTTGGCTCCCCTCCAACCTTGGATTATGGCTGGAGATTTTAACGTTATTTTGGATTTGACTGAAAAATGTGGTGGTATGATAAATCTTAACCCCTCTATTTTGCTTATGCAAAATTACATTTAAGTTTTGAATTTAGTCGACATTTGGCCCAACAATGGACAATTTACTTGGAATAATTAGAGGACTGGCCAACACTCTATTGCTGAGAGACTGGATCATTTTTTGGTTTCTGGCTACTGGGTCAGGGGTATGTGGTCTACAGGGTCTAAAATTTTGGACTAGAGAGGATCATATCATTGGCCTATTAAGTTGAACAATGTTTTAAATTACCAGCCTCATTCTCCTTCCTTCATATTCCAACTCATGTGGCTGTGAGATTAGTCATTGTTTGAATGTGTGGCCAACTGGTGGAGGTGGGGTAGGCCTGCCCATCATACGATGATGTATATTTTTGCTAAATCACTTTAGTTTGTGAAGTATAAGCTTAAACAGTGGAATCATCAAAGCCTTGGGAATATTTTTCATGCTAAGTCTGATGCACAGGCTAAGCTTGATAGTATCATGAGAACAATTAGGGAGGATGGATTGACTAAAATCTTACTTCAAGATGAAGCTCAGGCTATGAAAGACCTAGAGGAATGTGAGCTATGGGAAGAAGTGTTTTTGAAGAAAAAAGCTCAAACAGAATGGCTCTAAGAAGGTGATAGAAATACTTCTTTTTTCTTTCAATCATTTAAATCCAGGAGGCACAGCAACTCTATCTCGGTCTTGGTCAATGAAAGAGGTGAGCGGCTTAATTCCTTTCCTGCAATGTTAGAGGAGGTGGTGTAGTATTTCTCTACTCTTTTTAGGGAAGATGCAAATGAGGAATTATCAAAAGAAGCACAGGTTCTCTACTGCATTCCACCCTTGGTGATGTGTGAAATGAATGAGAATTTAATGAAGGATATCACACTTGGGGAGCTTGAGGTGACTATTTCCCAGATGAAAAAGGGGAAAGCGGTTGGTCCTGATGGCTTCCCAGCTTAATTCTATCAAGAATTTTGGGATATTATCAAATTGGATCTTTTATCTATTGTTCAAGAATCTCAGTGGAATAAGTAAATGCTTAAGGTTTCAAATGTGACTTATCTCACCCTCATACTGAAATGCGAAGGAGCTGATAGGCTAAGTCAGTTTTGCCCTATATCTCTTTGTAATGTTGTTTATAAAATCAAATCTAAAATCATTGTAGAAAGGTTAAAAACTAGGCTCAGTGATGTGATTTCTAAAGAACAGAGTGGTTTTGTGGAAGATAGGAAAATTCTTGATGGTATTGTCATAGCAGTTGAGTCCATTCACTCCATGGCCAGCTCTAAAGATAAGGCAATGTTTATTAAGCTAGATATGGCCAAGGCTTTTGATAGGGTTAGATGGTCATTCCTGTGGAAGGTTCTCAATGCTTTTGGTTTTGCATATGAATGGACCTAATGGGTCATGAGCTACATTTCCTCAGTTTCCTTTTCGGTGCTTATCAATGGGGAACATACAGAGTTATTTGGTGCCTCTAGGGGGCTACAACAAGGAGATCCCTTGTCTCTGTATCTCTTTCTTCTTCTTGTTGAAGGCTTGGGGAAGATGATCAGAAGGAATAAAGAGGATGGGCATATTCAAGGCTGGAAATGGGGGGGTGAACTATTGGTGCAGTCTCACTTGCAATTTGTTGATGACATTGTTAAGATGGGCATGGCCATAATGAGTGAAGCCACCAATTTGTGCAGGGTGTTGGATGTTTATCTAATAGCCTCAAGGAAAGAGGTCAATGAACATAATTCATCCATCTTCTTCTTTAATACACTGGCTCTCATACAACAGTGAATTGCTTAGACTATGCATTCTAGGTTGGGACTCTCCCCTTGATTTATCTAGGTATTCTTATTACAGCTGGCCATATATGCAAAGAATCTTGGTAGAATATTTTGGATAAATTTTAGGTGAAGGTGAATCATTAGACTCATAGGTGGCTTTTTTTTGTGGGCCATGTTTAATTAATTCAATTTTTGGTGTAGGCTTTGCCCATTTACAGATGTATGCTTCAGGTTGCCTCGATGGGAATTGTTAAGGAATTTGACTCAGTTACTAGGCAATTTTTATGGGATAGTATTTTGATGACCTCAAAATGGAGCTTAGTTATATGGGAGATGGTCTATAGCCCCAAACAACATGTGGGGCTTGGCCTAAGGTAGACAGACTTAAATGGAGTTGCTTTGGTAGCTAAGCTTTATTGGCCTTGGTGCAATGAACAAGACAAGGCCTAGGCCAAAATTCTCTATTAGAAGTACTATTTAGGGGCCACTCAGAGTGATATTCCTTGTTATCCACTCATTAGGAAAGGCTCAGTGATATGGAGGACTCTCAAAAAAGGGGTTGCTCTTATTAAGGAAGGCTTATTCTAGATTTGTAAGCAGGGATCCAAGGCTCTCTTTTGGACTAATTCTTAGGATGGTAACCCTCCCATTATTTCTCAGTTCCCTAATCTGTCAAAACTTTTCTAGAGATTACTTGATGATGGTTGGTCTTAGGTGAGTGACTTTAAATCATACATTTCTTGTGGATAGCTGGAGGTGGCAAAATGGAAAGTACCTGAGGTTTGGCTAGTTGTTAGAATGTAAGAGGAACATGATGAGCTACTGAACCTCCTTTCTAGATGATGATGTAGCTCCCTCCAAGAATAAGATGATCTTTCTTGGTCTCCCAATCCTAAAGTAAATTACATAGTTGCTTTTAGATATCAGGCTTTATTATTTTAGAGATTGGGCAGGGGAGAAGTGTAATGGTGGAGACAGGTTTGAAATAAATTCTCATGGCCAAAATGTAACTACTTTGTTTGGTTGTTGGCTTGGAATAGGTGCTTGACCTAGGACAATCTCCAAAAAAGAGGCTTCCAAGGCATATTCATTTGTGTTATGTGTGGAGCGGATGAGGAGGATTCTGCTCACCTATTTTTTTATTGCTCCTTTGCTTTACAACTCTGGCATTATTGGTGGGACGTATGGTAGTGCCCCTGTATCCATGTTTCATCCTTGGTCAATTTCTGGAGTGGCATGGGAGAACCCCCCTCAAGGATGGATTTTAGACATAATGTTTGGTTAGGGGGGCCATCTTTTTGTTGTGGCAGCTCTGGTTGGAGAGAAATAGGTGGGTATTTTGGAATGAGAGGATTATGGTGCAACAAGTATGGTAGAAAGTCATAGGGATGATTCAGGAGACTATGCAGGCCAAGAGGGAGGTTTGTCTCCCTTTATCCAAATAGGATGCTGAGGTGGTGGTGCACCTTGGAATCCAGTGATTTGCAAGTAATTTAGCTTGTGTCAGGAGAGGTCGATAGGGCAAAGAGAAGATTCATAGGGATGGTTAGTGGCAGTACCCTCCCAATGGGTTTCTCAAGATCAATATGGATGGCTCTTCCAGGGGCAATCTTGGCCTTACGGGTACTAGTGGGATAGGCAAAGACTACAAAGGTACGGTGATTTTTCTCTTTGCGGTCCATGAGGGGATACAAACCAACAACATGATGGAAGGCCAAGTTATTCTCTATGCTCTTGAGAAGGCTCAGGTGTTGGGTTGGCATAGGATCATTTGCGAATCAGATTCTCAAGTCATGATCAACCTGCTTGTTAAGAGGAAAGTGATGGATGTCAATTGGCAATTGGTTGGGATTGTGCAGTAGATTTTGAGGATTAGCTTGCTCATGGATACAATTAGGTTTGTTCATATTCCCTGTGAATGGAATAGAGTAGCAGATTGTTTGGCAAAATGGGTGTCTGAGCATTTAAAAGGTGGTAATTCTAAGGATTGGGAGTCTCTCTCCCCCGAGCTTCACTTTAATCTAGAACGTATTTTGGAGGAAGATAGGAAGGCTCATATCAACATATAGGTGGGTTTGTCCCTAGTTTTTTTGCACTTGTTGTTTTCCTTTGGGGATTTTGGTCCCCCATTTTTCTTGTAATGCTCTTATTCTTTTATTAATATATTTTTACCCTTTTTATTTAAAAATAATAATAATAATAATAATAATAATTATTATTATTATTATTATTATTATTATTATTATTATTATTATTATTATTATTATTATTATTATTATTATTATTATTATTATTATTATATCTAAGTATCTAAACTAAATATGGGAATCATCATGCCATGCATGATGCGCCCAATCTAAAAAATTGACATGAATCTAAGTTGAGCTAGTGTGATTCTAAGTAAAATCTAAGCATAACTATCAAACCTATAGTTGTATTTGTGCAAACAAGTTTTATACCTTGTGTCCTATTATGGATCATTTGAATTATCCTAAAACTAAGGCTATTAGATAGTAGATTCATGTCTTGGATAATAGTGTCATATGGAACTAGTGTCCCTATTTGGGTGATAATGTTTGTTTGGTCTCAAATTTGGGTCATTGTATTGATTTTTGATTTCCTATTTTTTCCTATGTTTTACCTATGTCTGATTTTCTTAAACTGGACCTGTGTGCTGAAAAATATTATATGAATACAATGTATGATCCTAATATCTATGATAAACTCCTATGAATCCCCTTATTTTGAGGGTATTTATTTAAACCTTGTAGGAATTATTCTCAAAATAAATGGATTTAAAAAATATGTGTTAGTTGGAGCATATATGATAACTGTATGATAATCCAATACAATTTTCAAACATAACATCAAAATAAGATAATATAATCATAAGAATGTAATGTAATATGTATGTCCTATCTACAATTGCACAATGGTGTCAAGATATATGTAGTCAATGTTTATAATAGCAAATCTAGGTAGCTATCTAGGGGGATGGGGCATAATGTCCATCATGGCACCCAATTAGGAAGGGTAGATGCATGAGGACCCTTATGGCATTGAGAACCGGTGTGTGTAAAAATTAAATACAAGTTTCATGGCCATGATGCATATAATAAGGCATATATACAAAACACATGAGACACATAAAATAGGTTAAGGTGCCACAATACAAAGGACATGAGCACATGTCACTAAATCTAAGAAAAGAAGACATACAAGGACATGTTAAAATGTCTACATACGTAATCAACAATTAAGTTGGATTAGATCCACATATAATGACATGTTTAAATGTCTACATACATATTTAATAAATACCATGCAAGGGACATGGGCACATGTCTAAGGCATAGATGAATATAAGTGGCATAGATCCAAAAATCAATGGTATATTCAAATGCCCTCAAATATAAAAAGTATAGAGAATACAATCAAATATAAAATAAGAAATCTATAAATTAAAGCATGTATGAATGTAATAAAAATCTATATTAGAGAGAGGATGTACGTATGTTGAGTCTAAACTAGTGGTAGTCACCAAAAACATATGAGTATGAGTAGCAATGATCGATATCAAGATATAATAATGCTAAAACTCAAATGTATAGAATGTAAGGATATAACTTGATAATAGAAACTATGTATAATATGCCCCCAAGTGGGTGTATGTATCAAATTAATAATCCTAAATCAATGTATATGCCCCCAGTGGGTAAATGATAGTAAGTCTCAATCAATGTAGTGGATCTAATTCTTGTAATCAATCTACAAGCATTCGATAAGAAAAAATGAAGCATGTATGTAGGATAAAACTAACTATAATAAGATAACTAGCATATGTAGTGTGTGTAAAATATAATAAATGTAAACATATCAATGTATGCAATTTATAAATTTTTTGTTTTCTAAGTAATATTTGAATTTATTATATTTTGGCATGTCATATTATTTTTGTATTTTATGGATATAAAATATGTACAAAAAAATGAAAATAAACTATATACAAGGAGAAATAGAGAATAAAGTATGTGCTAGGGGGTAGGAACCATACTAATTAATGAGTCTCGTGGGAGACTCACTACCACTGTGACATGTGTCAAATAAGGGAATTGTGATTGTGTGTGTTATGTGAAAGGGAAACTATGATCCCATAATATGTTGTAATGATTAATATATATGTGTATCTACCTTTATAGTGGTGCTAGTAATTTGTGTCACTAAGTATAGTGGCCTATGAACTATGCTCTAAATCTATGAAAATTGATGAATTGGCTTGTGAACTGTGGCAGGCACTATCTGAACCTAGATGGCATGGTGAACAAGTTACCATACTATTCATATTGTGTAGGTGTATAAATAGCCTTTATAATTGATACTTCTTATTGTGTAATATTAATAAATAGATTTATATACTTTGTATAAAATATCTTAATCAGCTATCATGTTGAAACTTTATTATGTTATGCATAATGTCTTTTAAATATCTTAATTAGTTGTTGGACTATGTTTTAATTTTTTTTATCTCTTACAAAAATATTGATCGATGGTCGAATTGAGACCATAATCTAATCTTTTTTTTTCTAAGTATTTTGATTGGTGTATGAGTTGGAGTTATGCTCTGATCTCTATGAAATAGTTTCCATATCTATTGAATATGTGGTGCATAAGATCATTCATAAATAGGTGTCCTAGAAACCACATGGCTCATATGATGAGTAAATAATGGTTCCTCAAATGTAATGTCCTAGGATAACTCTATTGTAGAGGAATTTGAAATAGGATAATATGGATACTAAGATCTCAATTCCTCCTATATGAATGTTATAAGGCCTTGATGGATGTACTGGTTAATCTGGTCTCTAAGTTCATAACAATGATCATTTGAATTTCTATTTATCCTATGAAAATTACAATATGGTTTATTATTAATCCAATGCAAGTATTATGATGGATGGTGATGAGTATAATTAAGGGTTATCATACCCCTATTTAGTAATGTGAATATTATGTCATGAGGCCTACTTTGTCTGAAAACTGTATGGCCCCACTACTGGTGTTTTGTGCTCAAATCACTATAGGATGTGTTATATAATGTGGCTATTTTCCCTTATTGAGTAGTTTTATTGGCTTTTTTTTCCACTGGTTTCTTAGTCAAGTGTGTAGTAGGTTCTTGTACCATGTTAGATGTTTTTGGATCTGAGAAACTTACATCCAAATCTACCTCTAAATGTGTAGCAATCAGTCCCAATTCTATCTCTAATGCTATAGTTGTGTTACATATATGCCAAAATGATTTAGATGTTCGATATAATAGTTTATCCTTAAGAGTAAAAGTGAGACCTCTATAATATATGTATTTTACCTCTAAATCTACTATCTAGTAAATCAACTAATGCAAACATGACTGAATCTTAAAATGTATTCAGTTGTTAGTTCTATCTAACCCTAGTGTAATGAGGGTAACCTCTTCTATGTGACTTGAGGTCCCTAATTTTCTATGTAGTGCCTGAGAAAGATTGCTTCTAAATCCTCATACATATGTAGTGGCCCACTATGGATTGTGTGTTGGAACCAATTTAGTGTTTCCCCATCTAGGGACCTTAGAAATAATTGCAATAGAGTCAACTTGTTGGTGACATGTGTCATGGTTTTCTCATAAGCTTGAAGGTAAAAGTATGGGTCTCCATGCCCATCAAATGTAGGCAATATTGGTATCTAAAATTTGGGTGGTAACCTTGTAGTGAATATTTTGCATGGAATAGGGTTGTCATGGATGACATTGTCATCGGCCTGAGATTGGTATGTTTTATCCTTTATGGTGTAGTTGTTATTACAAATAACCCAAGTCATACTTTAATGAAATTACCACTTGTGAAGGTATATTATCATCATCAAGGGGTTCATTTAATGCTTGTATTTTTTATTAATCTTAGTCATTGTTATATTGCATTGGGAAACTATTTTAGGGAGGATTGGTTTGTTCTCTATAACCTTTGGATGTGTGATAGTTGGGACCTAGTTAGAGGGAAATGATCTATCACCTTAATTTAATTTAGGTTGAAAAATAGGTTCTATTTTAGTAATAGGGGTTGAGGTAAATTCATTTATATCTCTTATTTTGTTAATTTTAAAAGAGATATCACATGTTAAAGGATTATAAGCTACTTGATAATCATGTGAATGTAAGTTATGTAAACTATGAACATGAGAATAAGTGTGTGTGGGGTTTTGAACATGTGACCTAGAATTTGTTTAAATAAGAGAAATAGGTGAAGTAGGAGGAGAAATAAAAAAATTATATTCCATGTCTTCATCATCATAATCATAGTAATCATTGATATCCCAAGTTTAATTAAAATCAAATTTTAATTCCTCTGTATAAGTAAGAGTAGAAGAAGTATCATTTGCATGATTACCAACAGATAGAGTAAGAAAAGATTTTAAATTTTTACTAATATGTAATGTGTCATCATGTGTAGGTTTAATGTAATGCATGTCTTCATTATCTATGAGTGGAATTCATGTATGATAATTATTTCCAATCTTGGAGTCAAGGGTAGAAGAAGTAGAAATCATGTTTTCATTTGGCACATTATGGCATGTAAGAGAAGAGTTAGAGATATTTGAATTATTTAAAATTTGCATAAAATTATTTTGTTGATATTGAAATGTGAAATAAGGTAATAAAATAATATCATCCACTTTAGTTTTTGCATTGGTAAAGGTGCAAAATCATTTGTACATGTTTTTTCAAATGGAATTAATAAGGGTAAAGAATGTGCATTTTCATTTTATATGCTAGGAACATCATGGATAATGTTACTTGAATTATGCAATGGTAAATTTATTTATTTTTATTGTATTGATTTAATTTGATTAAGTATGTAGTAAAAGTGGTTAAAAATCTAGGATCACATTGAAATAAAGCACTACCAACAAAGGGTTCTTTTGGCCTTATATTGTTAGTTTTATTTTGAGCAATAAGAGGAGAGAGGAGAAATAAAATAAGATGCATATAATCTATTATCATGTTCATTTTCATTATCATGTTCATAGTAATCCTCATATCCATAATTATAAAAATAGTCATCATTATTATAAATGAAGGCATTCTTGTTAGAACATTTAATTATAAGTAGGCTTAATTGACCCTTAGCCTTGGTATTAATTAAATAAATAATAATATATTATTTATTACCATGAGGTGTAAATTTCATGATAATAAATAATAGAGTTATAAATTATTTAATTATTACCAAATTTTAATGTAAAAATTCACAACAGTCACCTCCCTTGTTATTTCATTATAAATAGTGTTTTATCCCTATTGTAAAACCAACCATGAATATGAAATTATTAGTCATATTCAATCTAAGGATTTTATGAAATATTATTCGAAGAGAAGTGAGAGGTTGAATAATTATATTGAGTACAGAGTTGAGTTTTTCAATTATTTGAATAATCATCATTAATGGGTTTTTTTACCACTTTGAGATTTTCCCACAGTAAATTCATGTGTTATGTACATTTATATGTGATCACTATTATGTGATTCGCTTATTAAATTTATACCTAGATTCATCATGTGCATATATATATATATATATATATATATATATATATATTCTTTCATGGTATGAGATCCAAGCTAGGATCCCCAAGCACCTGTAGTGTGGTTTAAGGGTGGGTGTTGGAAATAAGCCACACCCAGACCAATGATGGGCTGGCCATAGATGGGCAAGTAGCTCAGTTGATAGAGCACTCTAGTACCAAATGTAAGGTCTTAAGTTTGAGTCCTAGCTGGTCCATATGAGTTTTAGCTCAACATGAATGGGTTCATCCATCTTGATAAAGTCATTTAATTAAATTTTGGTAAATCATTAAATAATTATAACTTTATTATTTATTTTCCTGAGGTGTACACCTCATGTTAATAAATAATATTATATTATTATTTAATAACTTTACCAAGGCTAAAAGTAAATAAGATCACTTAATATTAAATTCTTTAACACTCCCCCTTAATCCTAAGTGGGGATAAATGTCATGGTCACCTTAGAAAGTAATTATACTATGTACACAATTATGTTTATATTAGTATATTTTTGTGACACTTGTGATACCTTATTTTGTCATAATATTTTATAATTTTATTGCTTTGTATATAATTAAATTGATCAATAAATGTGTGTTTACATTTATAATTTGTTTTTACTTTCAAATAAACTTAAAAGTCACATTAAAAAGTTTTCATTTTAAGCATTTGTTTACTGTTCTATTTAAAGAGAAGTTATGGCTTCACCTCATTTTTCCTTAGATAAATCTCAAATGCTCAATGAAAATAAAGATAATATATGAAAAATTCATGTTATATCTGATTTTATGGCCCGAAATTTATATAATATTATTATTGGGACTGAAAAATAACATTTTAGATGAAATGTGACCCCTGAGCTTACCAATGTGTTTCAACAAAAATCACATAAAGTTATGTCCATTATCTTTCAAAGTGTTAAGGATGAATTCCTTCTCCACATTGGTAATAAATAGTCTCCTATAAATGCTTGGAAAATTCTTGAATCCATGCATGAGGTCACTTGTCTCTCAAATATTATTAAGTTAATCATTTAATTACTAACTAGACCTATGAAAGGTGATGAAAAAGTTATGAAATTTCTTTCTAAATTTGAAAAAATTAAATCTCACTTATATGGATGTAATTATAATTTGATTCAATATAAATTTATTTATTTTATCATTCAAATAAATATTCATTTTTCATTTCAATTTTGAATCCTAAGTATCAAACTGAGCAAGTTATCCCTAACCTTACCACCTTGTCTACTCTCTTGATTTAGGAAGAGTAAGTTATGACCAATTTTGATTATAAATATAATGCCAATAAATCACTTTTAACCTTAAATAATGCCTTTATAACACTAAAAACCATAAATCTAACCTTAATTTTGTTAAAGGCAAATACAGAAATAAAAAATATGATAATGAGAATCATAAACCTAAGTTTAATAGAATTGTAATTTGTGTGGTAAATTTGGTCATAAGAGGGAAAACTTTTATAAAAATAAGGATATAAATAACAATAAAACTTATAAAATTAACAAAGGGAATAAATCTAATCAAAACAAGTAGAAGAATCAAAACCCTAATCAGTATAACAATTAGGATTCAAATGTTATTACTTTATATGCTGCTTTATTTATTTTAAATGAAAATAAGTGGATTTTAGATAATGGTGCATTACACGAGATGAATTTATTATATAATAACATATGTTATTTTATATATATCTCTAAAATAATTTACTTAGGAGATAATTCATTTTCAGAAGCAACTAAACAAAGAAAAGCAATATTTTCAAATGTTACTATAAATGATGTTTTCTATGTATATAGGCTTAAAAAAAATTCTATCTTGTTATCAACTTTAAAATAATAATTTTTAAAATTAATTAAATATATATGGTCTATTATAAATCAATCTGGATCTTTGATTTTTGAAGGTGTTTAAAACAATGGTTTGTTTATGTTTTCTCCTACATATTTTATTTCATTGCATAATAAGAATGAATCTCATTTATGGCATGAAAGATTAGGACATGTTAATTTTATAATTTCACATGATATGTCTATAAATAATATTTTTTTTATAATTTTTATAACCCATCTCATCATAAAACTTGTGAGGGTTGCTTACATGTTAAGCAACATATGTTTAAACCCTTTCACAAGAATCATGATGTGAATTCCTCATATCCTTTAGAATTGATTCATAATGATGTTGTAGGACCTATTTAATTTATATCTCTTAATGTTTATTTATATTATATTACTTTTATTTATGATTACACTAGAATAATATCGTCTTTTTTCATTAAAAAAATTTGATGTGTTGTCTAAATTCAATGAACTTAAAGCTAGTGTTGAAAATGCATCTGATTTTTTGATTAAGAGATTAATAAATGATAATGGTGGTGAATATGTTATTTTTTAATAATTTAAACAAAAAATTTATAGGTAATTGTAACCATGAGAGTGAGATACAAAAGTTTAAATAGGCCCTTCATGGTTGAATGAGCAAAAAATAATACTAAAAACCAGCAGGAGCAAAACAAAATTAGAAATAGAAAATTAACCAAATTATGTAGAGGGATCCTCTTGGGTGTATTAAAAAGTATAACTATCCTTTATCAAAATTTTGGGTTTTTCTTTTGAAACCTTGGCTTAGGTGTGATTCTTGGGGCATTCAACGAGGTTCCCCAAGAAAAACCATCCTAGGCCACTTCTTGCCTTTCACTTGTAAGGAGTTTGCTTTGGGGGGACCCCCTTAGGGGAACCTAGGGGGATTTTAGGACCTTGGGGGGTTTAATTGTATGGTATTGTGGAAATAGTTGGGTATAATGCATAAAATATTAAATAGTGGTCTCTGCCACCTAGTGAAGTTCGTTTTAGTCTTATTTAGCTTTACCAAATCAAATCTTACATGTTGAACCTTTGAATTGAAATTTTCTAGAATTTGTTTGTTTTTCTCAAATTCCTTTATTAAAATGTCCTTACCCTTCCATTCTAAGGTGGTGGGAGACCCTATTTCTATGGGTTTGGGCTTGGGGATAAATAGCAGCTTAAGTGGGAGGTCATTAGGTGGCGATTTGGATAAGTTGTTTTGAGGGGAGCATTTAGGAGGTGGTTGGGATCCCTCTATATGATAATTTTTGGGGGAGTCCTCAAAATATGATCCTCCTAGGAGAACCTTCTGACCTAGAAGGGTCTAGCCATGTTTTATAAGCAGAAGGATAAGACCTTGATGGAGGATGGAGTTAGTGTCATTAACCTAATGGAGCAAGATAGTTCTTTCTAAAGACTTAAAAAGGAAATAAGGGAGGATAATTTTAAAACCAATGAAATTATTAAGAAATATAAAATGCTATCAGAAAATCAAGGTGTACTTACAATCTAGATTCATGTACTTTATGACCTAAAGGTAAACATCAGGCCAATATCATGGTAGGTCGATGCAAGGAAATCCCTTCTTCTCAATTTGCATGAAGTCATTGGTTCAAAAGAAATGCTACAAGGATTCTTGTTTCTTAGACTTGTCTTTAAATTCTTTAGTGCTAGCATAGGACATACCCATGTCATTTCCAATAAACTCTTCAAAGATGTTTATGAAATGTTTTGCATAGTGACCTTCCTTTTTGTCCATGCAGTACTGAAATCTCAAACCATAATGGAATTATGGTCGATAATACACTCTATAAACTCAGTAAGACCCCTTCTTAAATTTTTTCTAGACCTTATTCTATTCTTGAACCTCTTTGCAAGAAGTTAGCTTTAAATAGTCTTTGTCATCGCCCATGGTTGTTGTAAGTTCAAGAATAGAGAGAGCGAGCTGAGAGTTCTAGATGCAGTCTAAATGAATAGGGCTTGAATAAGATGGAATGCCTACCAAAGCAATATAAACATAATTTCTTTACCTTACCTCAAAAATCTGAAGGATTATGATTAGGCCCATTGAGTTGAGGGGCTACAAGTGAAAAGAGATAATGAATTAAAGTTATATATGTACCTTCCATGTAGATGACACTAAACACCTTAGGGGAGATGTTGCCTTCATCATAATGGTGGTGAATATGTTAGTAAATATTTTTATTCTTTTTGAATTAGTTTTAGTATTCAAATGGAATTAACAAACCTTATTCCTTATCAGCAAAATGGTATTGATGAAAGGAAAAATTGCACCATCATGCAGATGGCTAAAAAAATGTTGCATTCTACAAATGTTTCTCCTAATTCTTATGGGCTGAAGCTATGAATAATGTTATAAATATTCTAAATATAATCCATGCTTAATATTTTTATTTTTATACATCAAAATATATGTAGTTTCATGGCATTTCATTTGCTTTGATAAAACTATTTTTTTGCTACTTTAGAGATACTAACTATATTTATAGTGCCTCATCTACATTATATTTGTTAGTAAAATGATTTAGTTTGATTCTTGGAAAATACTTATTACAATTATATTGTAATAGATATATTTGTCTTATATGAAAAATCAAAGAAAAATGTATAGATGTTATGATTATTTTTAATTCACATGAGTTAGCATTTAAATACATTATATGCCTAACATCTTGATTAATTTTACAAGATAATCATGTTTAGTTATTGTATTTGGTGAGTAGATCATGCTCAGTAATTTTGGATCTTTTATGTTTCAATTATTAAGATGATTTCATTTAATTAATGGATAAATTCCATGCTAATATGCTTAGATACTCTCATTTAATTATTTATGCTAACATTCTTATACGCTTCATTTGATAATAAGATATGTTATGAAATACAAATTATAAATGGAGTTTGTATTATTAACTCTTCATCAAAAAGTTTACTAAGCATTATATCTATACATATCTGAAATATTTTTTCCTTCAAATTCATGGTTGTTTGATTGGATTATTGCATATAATGCTAAAAATTCTCCATATTTGATGTATGAGAGGTTATACCTCAATATTTTTTTGAATCATATTAAGCTTGAAAAATTTTGATTAGACTCAAATTATAAAATGAGTTATTACTAATAACATATCTAATGTTTGACTTAACTTAGTATCATATTATTAGTAAATTATAATATGCACATCACATGATAGTTGGGGGCACTCATCTTGTCAATGTTGGATGTTAGGGTGTGGAGCTAAAAGCTTCACTAAGGAGCACACTTTGATAGTTTTAGGTCTACACAGACATTGGCGTCGGTCAGAAGCGACCGACGTCGGTCAGGTGCAGTTGCAGAGGTACCGGCGTCGGTAGTGGGTCGGTCGACGGTGGTCACAGGCAAGTAGCAGGAACCGGCATCGGTTACCTGTGCTTCCAGAATGCTATTTTTGAGGACAGAAGCGAGTGTTTGCATGATGAGTTTAAGTTGTAGTCTTAAGCTCGCGTCTCTATTATTAGTAATATTATTTTTAGAGCCCTTGTTCAAGAGGCTTAACTATTTGTTGTAAGTGCATGCTCAAGTTTCCTAATTCTATATGTAGAATTAGATGTTCTTAGCTTTGTGTGAATTATTGTAGTAGTTCATTGTATGTGAATGTTGAAGAACAATATAAAATTGAATCAATCCAGGTTTGTTGGAGTTGATTGTTCTTGAGAGAGAGAGCTCTTGAGGAATAGAGATCTATTGAGAGATCTATACATCTAGGAGAGGTGTGGAAGAAAGAAGTTTCTTCAATTGTATTCCTTTTGTAAAGAGTTTGTTAATACAAGTTTTCAGGGTGGTTTCTTGTATCTCTTGTTCTTGCTGTTTATCATTCTAGTTACTTGTCTATCTGATTTAATTTTGTGTTTATTGCTTTCATAAGTGTAATCTATTGTTGGTTGATCCCCAACAAGTGGTATCAGAGCCTTGGTTGTAGGTTCAAGAGCTGATACCAATAAGTGGTATCAGAGCTCAGGTTCATTAACAGGTGGTTCAGATCTGTGTAGTGTGTATTGATTACAGGTTCTCACAGGGGTTTCTACAGGGATTTCTATTTGAGTGGGAGAAGCAATGGTAGATGAAAGTAAACTAAGAATGGAAAAGTTCAATGGCAAAAACTACCAACATTGGAGAATGCAGATAAAGGATTATCTATATCAGATGATCTCTACTTACCATTAGGTGGTGTTGCAAAGAAGCCCAAAGACATGGAGGATGAAGAATGGGAAGTTCTTGACAAAAAGGCTCTGGGGTCTATAAGACTGAGTCTAGCATCCACTGTGATATCTAATTTATCACAAGAAAAGTCTACGGTAGAGTTGATGACTACGTTAGCAAATTTGTATGAAAAACCCTTAGCTTCTAATAAGGTATATCTTATGAAGCAGTTATTTAATTTGCATATGAATGAAGGTGGATCTATTTCTACTCATCTAAATGATTTCAATGGAATTGTGAATCAATTAAGTTCAGTCAATATAGTGTTTGATGATGAAATAAAAGCTCTTTTAATATTATGTTCTTTGCCTGAAAGCTGGCATGGCTTAGTAATGGCAGTAAGTAATACTGCATCTGCATCAAATATTTTGAAAGTAGAGGATGTTGTTAGTGTTATTTTGAATGAGGAAATACGCAGGAAAAGCACAGAAGAGACATCTAGGAATGCTTTAAGTTTTGAGAGCAGGGGGAGGTAGAAAGATAAGAGAAAGAGGAGATCAAGATCAAAGTCTAAGGTGAGAGGAAGATCCAAATCTAGGAATGGCAGGAAGCCACAATGCTAGAATTGTGGAAAGATTGGGCACATAAGCAGAGATTGTTGGTCAAAGCCTAAGGAGGACAATCAGCATGAAGGAAAGGAAGAAGCCAAGGTTGTAGGTATTGCACAAGATGCTTTAATTTTCTCTCTACATAATAATATAGAATCTTGGGTGTTAGATTCTGGTGCATCTTTTCATGCTACCCCTAACAGGGAATATTTTAGTGACTATATCCATGGAGATTTTGGAATAGTGTATCTAGGGGATGATGAGCCTTGTAAAATAATTGGAAAAGGTAAAGTGCAGCTGAAGATGCAGAATAGCAACACATGGGTGTTGAGAGATGTGATGCATGTTCCTAGCTTGAAGAGAAATTTGATTTCTGCAGGAAAGTTAGGGGATGAGGGTTGTACAGTAACTCTCACAGTAGAATCTTGGAAGGTGACCAAGGGTGCACTTGTTATGGCCAGAGGTAAGAGAGAAGGTACTCTCTATTTGTGTAATTGTGTTACTAACAAATCTCCTTCTGTATTATCTACTTCAGATGTGGATGCTAAACCGTGGCACTCAAGGCTTGGCCACATGAGTGAGAAGGGGATGTCAATTCTTAAGTCCAAAGGTATGCTTTCAGATTTAAAAGGCATAGATCTAGAGTTTTGTGAGCACTGTGTATTTGGAAAATAGAAAAGGGTTAGTTTTCTCAAGACTGGGTCTACTAAGAAGAGGCATAAGTTGTAGCTTGTTCACACAGACGTGTGGGGACCAGCTCAGGTTGCTTCCATTGGAGGATCACAATACTATGTATCTTTCATAGATGAAGCTACAAGGAAGGTATGGATCTATTGTATTAGAAGAAAATCTGATGTATTTGAGACTTTTAAGATTTGGAAAGCTATGGTTGAGAATGAAATAGGTAAAAGATTGAAGTGCCTGAGATCTGACAATGGCGGTGAGTTCTGCAGTTATAAGTTCAGAGATTATTGTTATATGCATGGAATCCGCATGCAAAGGATGGTTCCAAGGACACCTCAGTAGAATGGAATTGATGAAAGGATGAACAGGATAATAATGGAGCGTGCAAGATGTATGAGATTGCATGTTGGTTTGCCCTTACAGTTTTGGGCACAAGCTGTTGACACTGCAGTATACCTGATTAACAGAGGACCCTCTACAGCTCTGGATGGTGGTATTCCAGAAGAGGCATGGATAGGTAAAAAGGTAGATCTCTCATATCTCAAAGTTTTTGGTTATGAAGCCTTTGTGCACATAGATAAAGAAAATAGAAAGAAGCTTGATGCTAAGTCTATGAGATGCACGTTTATTGGCTATGGCTCAGATGCTTTTGGTTACAGATTGTGGAATCTAGAAACTAACAAGGTAATTAGGAGTTGTGATGTTGTTTTCAATGAAAGAGTGATGTATTGTGATCAGCTAATGAAGCTAAATCAATCTGAGTAGAGCAATGGTGAATTGGACGAGGTAAAGGTCTAATATGAGCTTGCGGGAAAAAGAAAAAATCACTTGCAGGAAGACACAGAGACCGACGTCGGCAGGGTAGGAACCGGTGTTGGCAGGACAGAAATCGGCGTCAGCCATACAGAGACTGACGTCGGTAGAATAGGCACCAAGGTCGGTCAGGAAAAATCGACGTTGGCCAATAACAGGTTTGGATGTGACCGAGGTCGGTCACTGTCAGAGAATTTGGGTGGACAGCGTGTTGTGAACGAGTCTCAGACACCCATCAAGAGGTTAGAAAGGGTGAGTAAGCCTCCAATTAGATATTCTCCTTCTTTATTTTATCTATTGCTAACTGATGGTGGAGAACCAGAGAGTTTTGAAGAAGCAATGCAGGTGGAGTCCAAGAGTCGGTGGGAGCGTGGCATGGTTGAGGAGTTGGAGTCCTTAAGAGAGAACCAAACATGGGATTTGGTTGAATTGCCAGTTGGTAAGAGAACACTCAAGAACAGATGGACCTATAGGTTGAAAGAAGGTGAGAATGGACAGATGAGGTATAAGGCCAGATTGGTAGTGAAAGGATTTACACAAAAGCCAGGTATTGACTTTGGTGAGATTTTTTCTCCTATTGTTAAAATGACTTCTATAAGGGTTGTATTGTCTTTGGTTGCTTTTGAGGATTTGCATCTTGAGCAGCTAGATGTTAAGACAATGTTTTTTCATGGAGATTTGGATGAGGAAATTTATATGGAACAACCAGAAGGATTTGAGGTCAAGGGTAAGGAGAAGTTAGTGTGCAGATTGAAGAAAAGCTTGTATGGCCTCAAACAAGCTCCTGGGCAATGGTATTTGAAATTTGATAGGTTTATGACTGAGCATGGCTACAGTAGGTGTCAATCTGACCATTGCATGTATTTCAAGAGATTTGATAATGGTAGATATATTATTTTATTGTTGTATGTAGATGATATGTTGGTTGCAGGATCACACATGTAGGATATCTCTGAGCTTAAGGTGAAATTAGCTCAAACGTTTGCTATGAAGGATTTGGGAGTAGCAAAGAAAATCCTTGGCATGAGCATTAAGAGAGACAGGAAAAATCACAGGTTGATATTGTCTCAAGAATATTACGTGGACAAGGTGTTGAAATGGTTCAATATGCAGGATGTTAAACCGATAAGCACACCTTTGGCTGGACATTTTAAGTTGAGTAAAGAACAATGTCCTAATTCACATGATGAGGTAGAGTACATGAGTAAGGTTCCATATTCTTCTGCAATAGGGAGTTTAATGTATGCAATGGTGTGTACTAGACTGGATATTGCCCAAGCAGTGGGAGTTGTAAGTAAGTATATGGCCAATCCAGGTAAGGAACATTGGAAAGCAGTTTAGTGGATCCTTAGATATCTGAGAGGAACCAGCAGTAGGCACTTGTGCTATAGAGGTTCAGATACTTCTCTACATGGTTATGTAGATTCAGATATGGCAGGTGATTTGGATGGTAAGAGGAGCACTACAGGTTATGTTTTCACTGTAGGTGGAACGGCAGTTACCTGGATATCTAAGTTGCAGAAGGTTGTTGCCTTGTCAACTACAGAAGCAGAGTATATTACAGCCACAGAGGCTAGCAAAGAGATGATATGGATGACACGGTTCATGGATGAGCTTGGTAGGGAGCATGAGAGTTGCAAATTATATAGTGACAGTTAGAGTGCAATCCATTTGGCTAAGAATTCAGCCTTTCATTCAAGAATAAAGCACATACAGCTAAGGTACCATTTCATACGACAGGTATTGGAAGATGGTGAGTTGAAGCTGGAGAAGATCCATACAGATAGGAATCCTGTTGATATGTTAACCAAGCCGGTTACAAAGGAGAAGTTGAATCTTCATTCAACTTCTATTGGTCTTCATTATTGAGCTGAAGATGGAGGAGCTAGAAGATGTTGTTGTACAGGTACTAGTGCAGCTGTTTATCTCCAAGTGGGAGATTATTAGGGTGTGGAGCTAAAAGCTTCACCAAGGAGCACACTTTGACAGTTTCGGGTCTACACAAACACCGGCGTTGGTCAGGAGCGATCGATGTTGGTCAGGTGCAATTGCAGAGGCACCGACATCGATAGTGGGTCGGCCGACGGCGGTCACAGGCAAGCAGCAGGAACTGGCGTTGGTTACCTGTGCATCCAGAATGCTATTTCTGAGGACAGAAGCGAGTGTTTGCATGATGAGTTTAAGTTGTAGTCTTAAGCTCGCATCTCTATTATTAGTAATATTATTTTTAGAGCCCTTGTTCAAGAGGCTTAACTGTTTGTTGTAAGTGCATGCTCAAGTTTCCTAATTCTATATGTAGAATTAGATGTTCTTAGCTTTGTGTGAATTATTGTAGTAGTTCATTATATGTGAATGTTGAAGAACAGTACAGAATTGAATCAATCCAGGTTTGTTGGAGTTGATTGTTCTTGAGAGAGAGAGCTCTTGAGGAATAGAGATCTATTGAGAGATCTATACATCTAGGAGAGGTGTGGAAGAAAGAAGTTTCTTCAATTGTATTCCTTTTGTAAAGAGTTTGTTAATACAAGTTTTCAAGGTGGTTTCTTGTATCTCTTGTTCTTGTTGTTTATCATTCTAGTTACTTGTCTATCTGATTTAATTCCACGTTTATTGCTTTCATAAGTGTAATCTATTGTTGGTTGATCCCTCTGATAATAAGATATGTTATGAAATACAAATTATAAATGGAGTTTGTATTATTAACTCTTCATCAAAAAGTTTACTAAGCATTATATCTATACATATCTGAAATATTTTTTCCTTCAAATTCATGATTGTTTGATTGGATTATTGCATATAATGCTAAAAATTCTCCATATTTGATGTATGAGAGGTTATACCTCAATATTTTGTTGAATCATATTAAGCTTGAAAAATTTTGATTAGACTCAAATTATAAAATGAGTTATTACTAATAACATATCTAATGTTTGACTTAACTTAGTATCATATTATTAGTAAATTATAATATGCACATCACATGATAGGTGGGGGCACTCATCTTGTCAATGTTGGAGATATCCAATAATGAATTGCATACAATAATTTATGTTTTTTTCACTAATTTTGTCATCAAAGAAGTGAACTTGTTGGCCTAGAATATGACTTGATTGTTTTAAATATGTTTTACCATAGAAAAATATATGTCATATTTTTATGTATTTTGTTATTATGATGCTCACCATACTATGCTATCATGAATCTATTTTTGGATGTGTTTATGTTTTGTGTAGGTGTGCAGCACCAAATAACTAAACATGTTGTAGTTCATGTGCATTATATCCAAGAAAAGGTCCTAAATGGTGATATAGATCTATAATTCTATTCTATAAATGAACTAGTGGCAGATATCTTCATAAATCCACATGATGCTACCAAGTTTTGGTAGTTTCATGCAATGTTGGGCCTCTCAAAGTTGTCATTGAGGGGGAGTGTGTATGACAATGCCACTTCTTAACTATCATGTGCTTTTTCTTTTTCTATATACTTTTCTCAATTGTAAATCATTTTAAACTTCGTATGGAAGTTTTAATTTTGTACCTAATACATTAAAATAATACTTTGTAATAAAGGTCCTTATGTTATAAAAGGCTCCAAATATGCTTAGATGATTATTCAAGAGAAACTCTACGTGTAGTCTCACGATCATGCTATCCTAAACTTAATTTTGAGTAGTTTATGGATTATAATTCCTTTTGTTTTAAAAGGTGATGTTTGGCATGATGAAAGTTTTTAAATCTTTCAATTATGTACATATTATAATTTCTTTCTTAAATGTGACTATGATATTTATCGCCACTTAGCATTAAGGGGGAGTGTTAGAACATTTAATTCTAAGTGGGCTTAATTTGCCCTTAACCTTGTTATTAATTAAATAAAAAATAATATATTATTTATTACCATGAGGTGAAAACCTCATGATAATAAATAATAGAGTTATAAATTATTTAATTATTGCCAAATTTTAATTAAATTTTTTTATCATGATGGATGGACCCATTACTTTTACAGTGGTCATCTCTCTTGGTATTTTATTATAAATAGGGTTTTGTCTTTATTTTGAAACCAACTCGTGAATATGAAATTATTGTTCATATTCAATATGAGGATTTTGTGAAATATTATCTGAAAAGAAGTAAGAGGTTGAAGAATTATATCAGGTGCAAGTTAAGTTTCTCAATTATTTGAATAATCATCATTAGTGAGATTTTTTACCTCTTTGAGGTTTTTCCATGGTAAATACATATGTTGTGTGCATTGATATGTGATCACTATTATGTGTTTTACTTATTAAATTCATATCTAGATTCATATTGTACATTGTTATATATATATTATCTATCAATTATTTTAGTTGATCAATTTTCATTATCATTTGATAGTGTGTAATATTGAAAAAATTTCCATTCATTTGTATAATTATGTAAAAATTTTAGAAATTGATCAACTAGGTGAGAGACAAGAGGCTTATTGGATGTCATTTTAAACTTGTCAAAGAAGATAATGTAAGAAATGAATAACAAGCACACAATAGGTAGAATGTAATCTAACATAGGTATATGTGAAATATTTATCACAATGTATATAAAAAATTAGAATTATA
>JARHVA010002061.1:2785000-2849228 GCA_037957365.1 Torreya grandis
ATGGTTGTATGTTTAGATTACATGATTATTTTATGCATTGATATCAATTTACATGTGTTGTTTATTTGTTCATTATGATGTGTATTAATGTAGTATCACCAGAACTATGGTCCTTGATCTTGTATTTGAGAATACATATGTTATATGTTTGATATTGGTTTATCATCATGGATATGTGATGACTTATATGTGTTTCTTGATTACTGTTTGGATTGATATCCTTTGTATGGCTTGTCTTTTTTAGCTTCAACTTCTAAGATAGGTAATTTTATGTGTGAAATGTTGTGTAAGTGATAGGAAGGCCAACAAGGTAAATTAGACTTATGTCAAACATAAAAACATCATGGGTAATGTGATGATACAGCTTCTTGACTTTACCATTATCCTAGCCACTCTTTGAACCTTATTGTGGACATAATTGGATGCATAGGTGGCATTAGACTTTTTTGCACTATTCACCCCCTTGGACATTATTCCCGCATGTCCTATTAACCATATGAATGTTATTTAAAAGTTTAAATTCATTATTTAAATAACTTTAAACCACTTAAGTGGACCCTTTTGACTCAAACTCGGATGGGTTGAGTGATCCAACTTTTTGGAATGCCTTAAAGTTGATTTTTGATATTTTGGTTTGATATTTTTGCCCTTGAACCAATATAAGGTAGGAGGGTATTTCAAGTAGCCTTAGAGGACTTTAGGGTCAGTTCATGTGTCATTTATGGCTTGAGATAGTGAGTCTATTTATGAGGCATGGATTTAATTGGTTTTTCACATGGACTTATAAGTGGAGTTGAGGAGGGGAGTATTTTTTACCACAAGTCAAGAGATGAGAAGGGACACATGTCATCTTACCATTGGCCTATGGATAAGGGAGTTAAGTCTATATGAAGAAGGTAAGTATTCCTTTAAACAATTTTTTGCTCATTTTAAAACTAGTAAATTGGAAATGAGAGGGAGAAGAGAAGGAAGAGGTAGAGGATGAAAATTAAAAGGTGAATTTAGCCATCATCTAAGCTAATTTATGGTGCTTCAAGACGTCTCCAAAAAATCTAAGGTAGGCTTCCATGCCTTTTTTTTCAATTTTATTCTTGATTAAAAATCTTCTTATCTTTCCCTTTTGTTTGTGAATCCTTTCAAGAGGAGTAAGGCCATTTGGTTTACTCAGTCTTTCTTATTGTTTTTCCATGGTTGTGCCTTTTTCCACCATGGGGTTTTTATACCCATTTTTTGGATATTTGGAGATGAAATATCCCTCCTGTTGTTGGTTTTTTTTAAGCCATTTTTTTTAAATTTTAAAAGTTATGCTATTCAAAAGTTTGTATGTTGCATGCTTGTATATTACACATTTCATAGTGAAGTGGCAATAGAAATAGGTTCCCATGATATCATACGTGAATTGATTAAAATGTAATGGAAGTGGAAAGAGGGAAATTAACCCCAATGCCCTTCTACATATTTTTGGTATGGTGGAAGGTGTCGATGCCCTCTCATGACCATGAGAACCAACACAAGGGTGAGGAATTCCCCTTGTCCTTATTCTCAATCGAATAACCTTAATAGGTTGGTATATTCATGGATGCCTTGTATATTTTATTACCTTATTTGTGTATTCACTTTAAGGATTTTTAGATTTGTGGTTTGGAATCCTCCTTGTCATAGAGTGTATGTGTCATAGAAGTGTATTCCTAGGGAGTGACCTACACCTTGTGTTTTACCACCTAAACCTACTTGTACCAAATCAATTTCCATGCCTTCATGTGGAAGTGCCCAAAGTTGGGAGTATTAGTCTTGGGGTTTCCTAAGGTAGTCTCTTGATGATGTAAAAATCATGGGAGGCAAACCCCTTCTTCGGTTAGCTTGGTAGTTGTATTGGAGCTTGTAAAGACAATTTATTGAAAGTTTGTAATTTGTTTAGAAAATATAATTTTTGCAATTGAGAGCCATGTAAACATTTAAATTAAATTCAATATTTTAATTATGAGTTTTTTATAATGAATAATTTGGATGAAGAATACAAAATGGTATATTTTTATTTAGCATTGGATTAATCCTTCACAAGTCTGTACCAGATGAAAGAGGCAATAGAAATTATTAATTTTGTATTGTTGTATTGAAAAATATATATATATATATATATATATATGTATATATGTATATATATATAATGGACATTTTACAGTTCTATAAATTTATAATTGAATAAAATCATATTTTTCCTTTTTGTAAATCTATTAAACATTTGTTTAGTGTGAAGCCATGAAAGGGATATTAGAGTTCTAATACTTTTTATACATTTAAATTACTCCAAAATTTTCCAAAATTATAGTGTATGATGAATTATATTTAATTTATGAATTTTAGCAATAGACATCATAATTTTAGAAGTTTCAATTAATTTTTTATTATTTGTTTAAGTTTTTGGCCTAAAAAGTCATATTTCACCTTTATAATTAACCTAAACTTATCCTAATTTATTGGATCATAAAATGATGCAGTAGAGGATCCTAAATAATTTTATCATAATCTTGGATAAATTTATAACACAATGCCACTAGTTTCATAATTTTTTTGCTTCTAGGTTTGCCTGAAATGTTTTTTTTTAATGTCTCTATAGGGTAATTTTATCAAAACACAGGCCCTCTATAAGGGTAGTGGACCTTTTATATAAGGAAATTTGGCTTTAATCCAGTAGTCATCCATGTGATAATGTGATATTGTGTTAGCCCTCTAAAGGGATAGCATTGGTTGGGTGAGTCAAATTCAAATGTTTGTCTTGGCACATATGAGGTGGGAGACACGTGATGACCCCACCATACTTTATTAGGGAGTAGTCAGACCTAGTTGATCACCACCCACATGAGTCTTGTAGGTTTTGGAATGTCAATAAAAATTTTAATTAATGATATTTGAATTAAAACTAAATTAATATTTCAAAAGAAACTATAGATGATATTTATGAAATATATAGCACCTCAGTCTTGTACACTTTTCAAATTTAGACCTTGGTTTTTCCTCTCAATTATAGACCTTTTTTGCTTCCACAAGTCTCATATATGCTCTCTCTTGTTCCCCTTGGCCTATCTCTTAGTATGACCAATCTTATGTTGATGACCTAGGCCTTATATCTTTCCCATAATGCTTAAAACCTTATTATCTTATGCCTCTATAAGTTTTGATCTTGTACTTATTTTCTTGCTCCCTAGACACTCACATCCTAGACAAACACCTAGGTTGATGCAGGTGTCATATTCTAATGCAAGTCTCTAGTGCCCTAAAGTCATCAAATTTTCAAATGAAATGTATACTAATGGTCAACCTAAGTGTTATTATGCAAGATATTCTCTAAAGGGATTGGTATAGATATAATTTCAACCCTCATTCATTCCTCACCTAACATAGAGGGCCTAAATAGAGTATTTTAGGCAACCATTGAGGTGTCATGTAGTCTAAATTATATTTTTCTTAGCACTTTTCTTGAAATTAATTCAACATAAAATTATACTCCATTGTCAACTTAAGTGTGAACCAAGCCACGTAATTGGATGAAATCATTCAAAACCCAAATTTGAACTCTGTTGGGAGTTTGGACGTCTCATTCAATCAAGTGGTTTCTCGAACCCACCTCCTTTTTAATTATACATTTTTTTCCTTAGGGTCATGATGCCCTCTAGGGTTATGGGTTCCACTAGGACTATGGGGCCCACTAGGGTTGTGGGTTCCACTAGGACTGTGGGGCCCACTAGGACATCTTAGTGATCACATGTAAGCATGTAGGCAATTTAGGGTAAGTGGGACCCACATAGTTATGTGGAGATTATGGATCTACTTGTGTTTGACTCATTGTAGTAGGATTATTACAATTGTGTAGAATGTGTTTTATATATTCTATAAAAAACAAATGCCCTATTTTGTGTGTGTTTCATTATGTCAAGTTTTAGGCATGATAATTTAGTATCAAGCACCATTTCTACATTAAGAGCTCTAGGTAATTTGTTACTTTAATTTTAGTTTGATACTTCTATTGAGATCTAACACTTTTCATTTCCTTGTGTAGTATGGTATAATTGCTTCAATATGCTAACAACATTGTGGAGCATGTGGAACCACCATCAGTTCCAAAACAACCTCCCATTTAGTATGGGCCTACATATTTAGGACCTCATATTCTCTAGGTCATGCAGCATATGTTTGGTATTCTACAAGAGAGATTGATAGCACTACAGGAGGTGACAAAGAGATGGTCTCCATAACATTCATGGGGTGAATTGAGATCAATAGAGAGTGAGAGACTAAGGTCTCATAGACTAGTTCAATAAAGGGAAGAGAGATATTGAGAGAGGCTTGAGTATTGTAGCCTCTTGAACTAGTGTGTAGAGGGAGATAGAGGTGAGTTTCACCATAGAAGTGAGTGCCAAGAGAGGTGACACTATGACCTCCCTCTTAGGGCTGAACTTGTAGACTTGGGTACGGATTTCATCATACTTTGCCTAGCTACATATGATGGCACCCAAGAGGGTTTCATAGTAGAAGCTTGGTTAGTTAACAAGCGAGGGTGTTTTACCCTATATGAGTGTGACTCCAATGGGAAGGCCCATTTGGGGACTCACCTACTAAGAGATTTAGTAAGGATGTGGTTGGAAGGAAAAGATAAAAATATCCAGGTGACACCAGCTTCCCTCACCTAAGAACTTTTTGAGGAGCATTTTATGGCTTGTTACTTATCTCCCCATTATGTTCAGAAGAAGGTGGATAAGTTTCATGACCTATGAAAGGGGAACATCATAATGGCATAATATGTGTCATTTTATGAACCTGATATAGTATATATAGGGCCATATAGATGAGTCTATTCAAGTGAAAAAGTTTATCAGAGGCCTAAACATGGATCTAGCTAGTGTAGTGCAGATTTTATCTCCACCAGCCTTAGTAGTCATAGTAGAGAAGGAATATCTAGAAAAGGAGTCTCAAGGTAAGACTCAAAAGGCACGAGTGAATTTTTAGGGTAAGTTACAATCCTAACATGATGCAAGATCATAGGGTGCATAGCCTACACCTAAGGGAGGTTGGAGACCTACCTAGTCCATTATAAGACCCCTTTAGTAGAAATAATAGTAGCAAGAGAGTAAATATATTATCCACTCTCAGTTTAGAAACATGATAAACATGAACCACCTAGGATAGAATAATGCTTGGTAGTAAGATCAACAACAAACTATACTTTCACATACTCAATAGTCTATGCAGGTAGGACATTTAGGGTTGATATTTATACATAGTCAAAGAATATTTGGAGTCCCATCAAGGTAAGATCATATTAGAGGATTTTGATTTACTTATGTATTTCCTTATTTTTATGCACATGATTTCCCTATGAGACCATCAATAGCAATTATGTAGAGGTATCTAATGTCAGATCAAACATTAGGTGATGTGGGTTGGGGCTACATGATGTATGTGGTGGTGGATAACCATCAAGTTGAGCCCTAAGTGATAGACATTAAGACCACATGTTTGATTAATGGAGTATCCACTATAGTTTTATTTGATTCTAGACCTTTAGACTCTTTTATTTCCCCTTCAGTCATTCACCATTGTATGTTGGTGGCTTCTAGGTAGCTACAGAGTTGGGAGGTAGAGTTGGCCACTAGGTCCAAGATGTCTATTATTTCTTTAGTGAGTTGTTACATTTTGGATCTAGTTATTTTCTCTACTACCATACTTTTACGCAACACACCATTGGTTACTTATGGATTTGTCTTGGGTATGGATTGGATAATGACTCATAGAGATAATATGGACTACCATAGTAAATTTATCAATTATGTTGATGGCCTTAAAACTCACATGATTATCTTAGGGGTCAAGAGAGCCATTTCCCTTCATATGGTTTATGTGACATAGCTCAAGTAGAGACTACAAAAAGGTTGTCATATGTTTTATATCACAGTTAGTGATAGGTCATAAGAGAAGTCAAAGAAGGATTGTTTAAATGATCATCTTGCTCTATGTTATTTTGTCTATGTATTTCCAAATGACTTATTAGGCATGCCTCCATCAAGAGGTTGATTTTTGAATAGACCCAGTATTGAGGATGAATCCTATGTCGAGAGCACATTATATAATGACCACACCAAAACTATGTGATCTCAAGATGCATTTTGAGAAATTATTAGAGAAGGGTCTCATTTGTCTTAGTGATTATCCTTGGGCAACACCTATTATCTTTATGAATAAGAAGGATGGGTACCTTCATTTGTGTGTTGATTGCTACATGTTGAATAAAGTAATGATCATGAATAGTTACCATTTACCCAAGATTGATGATTTTTTTGATCATATGTGGGGATTCAATGTGTTATTCAATATGGATCTGAAGTTAGGTATCATCAGTTGTGAATTATAGAGGTGGACATTCATAAAATTATGTTTCAAACATGATATGGGAATTATGAGTTTACAATTATACCTTTTGATTTGATCAATGCCCTAATAGTGTTTATGAGCCTCATGAATTTAGTTTCACACACCTATATATACCATTTTGTGTTGATATTCTTTGATTATATATTGATCTATTCATGTAAAAAGGAGCATGAGGACCACTAGTGATAGGTTCTACAAATTCTGAGAGAGAACCAGTTGTATAGTAACTTGGGGAAGTGTGTTTTTATATATTCTTTGGTGTAGTATCTTCAACACATCATTTATGGGGAGGGGATATTAGTACACCCATAAAATATTCATTAAATCATAAATTTTTCATCACCCATGAGTGTCGTAGAGGTTCATAGCTTCACGGGTTTGGCAGGCTACTATCATCACTTTGTTGAGAAATTTTCTTGCATTGTGAACCCATCACTTCACTTCAGATAAAAGAAAATAAATTCATTTAGATAGAGGAGTGTGAGGATAAATTTTAGTTGTTGAAATAACATCTCACTAGTGCTTTGATCTTAGTGTTACATGATACTATTGAGGATTTCTTTATTTGCATCAATGCATCACATGTTGGGTTAGGAGCCATCCTTATGTAGAATGGTAGAGAGATTGCATATGAATCTCATAAACTTGGATTATGAGTTGAAATATCCAACTCACAATCTTGAGTTTTTAGCCATTATTGATGTTTTTTTTTCCTTGGTCATCACTTTGTTTTGAAGACAGACCACTTGAGCTTGTAACACATTTTTAACTAGCTTAACCTCAACGTCCATTAGAGACATTAAATGGAGATTTTATGTGAGTAAAATTGTGATATATTTTACATCAAAGGAAAGGATAATGGGGTTTCATATGCCTTGAGATGACATGAGTAAGTAGTTATGTGGCTACGCATTGACTTGCAAACCCAGATTCTTGAATGGATTCCTAAGAATAATCTATACCTAAAGGTGAGATAGATGTTAGTTTTAGGTATGGCCCTAAAGGGAAAGTTTGAGGGCTATTCAATTGAGTCAGATGGACTTTATGAAATTGGGAATGTATCTGTGTGCCTGTAGTAGTTGTCTTGCATGATTTTATTTTGTTAGAGTCTCATTAAAGCCCTTACTAGGCACAACCTAAAGTGAATAAGATGTATGCAAAGTTTAGGGAGTTATATCATTAGGCCAGTTTATGGTGTAACATTACAAAAAAATTAAAACTATGCCTTGAGTGTCAAAGGGTTAAGGCCAAGCATTAACATCTGATAGGGTTTTTATACCCCCATGATACTCTAGAATGGACATGGGACACCATCTCTATGGAATTCATAGTTAGATTGTGTACCTCATCCTATCATCATGACATGATCATGGTGACTATCGACAAGTTAATGAAGGTAGATCAATTTTATCTTATGAATACTACTTACAATAACACAATAATGGAAAAGGTCTTCTTGGATGACATTGTTAAACTACATAGGATTCTCCATAAGATTATCTTGGATCAAGATCATGTTTACACATTCCAATTTTGGACTAATTTTTAGAAGGCATTATGCACTCAACTCAATTTCAATTCTCTTACCATTCTGAGATAGATAGACAAACTAAGAGATTCAACTAGGTTTTAGGGGACATGTTTCACATTTAAATTATGGATTAGCAGTCCCATTGGGAGGACTTATTATACTTTGTAGAGTTTGCTTACAATGATATTTATCATAGTTTGATCAATATGGTACCCTTTGGGGCACTATATGGTAGAGCCTGTAGGACTTCCTTGAGTTGGGATTGCATTGAAGATCAAATCATTATTGATATTACCATATTGTAGGGCATGGAGTGACAGGTTGTTCAACTTCAATAGCTCTTTTAGGTTGTGAGAGATAGATATAATAAGTATGTAGATGCAAAGAGGATTGATTGATACTTCAATGTTGGTGACAAGGTATCTTTGAGAGTGAGACCCAACAAGAGCTTTATCCATTATGGAAAAGGTTCTAAGTTATCACCTCATTTTGTTAGGATGATTGAGATCTTAGAGAGCATCATCCCTATAAATTATCATCTAGCCTTACCACCTAGCCTATCATGTGTTCACGACATGTTTATTGGTTCTATTTTGTGTTAGTATATACATGACACTACCCATGTTTTAGATTGGACAACCTTATAGGTCGATATAGATGGATCTTTGGTTTTGGATCCCATACAAATTATATTGTGTAGGAAGCTAACCCTTTAAGGTAGAGATTTGGACTAGGGTAGGGTCTATTGGGATAGATATGATGATACTACAGTGAATTAAGAGGATGCAACACCTTTGAGGGTTTGGTATCCCTACCTCTTTAAATGACTTCCAAGAGGAAGTCTACATAAGGGGAGGGGGATGTGAGACCCCTATTTTCATAGTTCTCACCTTTAGACTTGTGGTGTTTCTCACATGTCTTGTTGAGACATGGAATATGTATAATTGAGACATGAGATGCTATGGGGTTTTTGAGATTGAGACAGTGATTCTTGTTTTGATATGGTTATGTTTTGATTATACAAGAATGGGTGTCTGTTTAGATTACATGATTATTTTATGCATTGATATCAATTTAATTATGTTGTTTAATTATTCATTATGATGTGTATTTATGTGGTATCACTATATTTATGGTCCTTGAGCTTGTATTTAATATGTTAGATGGTTGATATTAGTTTATCACCATGGATATGTGATGACTTAGACATGTTGTTTGATTTTTGTTTGGATTGAGATCCTTTGTATGGCTTGTTTTTTTAGCTTCAGCTTCTAAGGTAGGGAATTTTATGTGTAAAATAGTGTGCAGGTGATAAGGGAGGCCAATGAGGGAACTAGGACTATATCAGGGATAAACACATCATGGGTACAGTGGTGACATATCTTCTTGACTTACCATGATCCTAACCACCCTTTGAACCCTTTTTTGGACCTAGCTAGGTGCATAGGTGTCCATAGATGATTTTTCACTATTCACCCTCCTAGGACACTATTCTCACCTTTCCTATTAACCTTAGGAGTATTCTTCAAAAGTTTTGATTCATTCAAGTAATTTTAAGCCACTTAAATGCCCCCCTTTGACTCAAAATCAGATGGGTTGAGTGATCCAACTTTTTGGAATGCCTTAAAGTTTATTTTTTATATTTTTAGTTGATATTTTTGCCCTCACACCAATAGAAATGTAGAAAGGTTTTTCAAATAACTTTAGATAAATTTAAGGGAATCTCATGTGCAATTTATGGCTTGGGATAGTGAGTCCACTTATGAGGCATGGACTTACTTTCTTTCCCACATGGACTTTTAAGTGGAGCTAAGGAGGGGAGACCTTTTTACCACAAACCAAGGGATCAGAAGGGACACATGTCACCTTCCTATTGGATTATGGAGAAGGAAGTTAAGTCTATTTAAGGATGGTAAGTCTTCCTTTAGGAAAAAAAAATCTCATTTTTAAATTGGGAGTTTGGAGAGGAGAAAGAGAAGAGGAGGAGATAGAGGATAAAACTTGAAAGGTGAATTAATCACCCAAGTTAGTTTAGGGTACTTCAAGAGGTCTCCAAACACTCTAAGCTAAGTTTACATGTCTTTGTTTTCAATTTTGTTCTGGATTAAAAATATTCTTCTCTTTCTATTTTTTTGTGCATCCTTTTAAGAGGAGTAAGGCCATTTGGTTTACTCACTTTTTCTTCTTATTTTTCCATGGTCATGTCTTTGGCCACTATTGGTGTTCCTAGGTTGCACCCTAACTGAGCAAACAGGATTGTTTGGGTCCTCTTACTCAAACCTAGTCCAACATGGGACTAACCCTAGGCTATGGGTCACCTAAAATTGGTTCAAACCTCTGGATAAGGTTGGCTTCCATTTGGATATATCACCTAAAGTAGATCTAAGCTAACTCTTACTTAGAAAAGGCAAAGAGATTAATAATTTTTCATAAAAGCATGTAAAAAAAAGTGATGCACCAAATGTTTTCATCCTATATTTGTATCAAACACACTATAAGACAATTTTAAGATTGCCAAACATCACTCCATTTTTCTTTGAACATATTCCACATAATTATTTCACATAAAGGCATGGACTAGCTATCAACCTAGTATGGGAGGGTAATTGTCCACTTTCAAACTGATTGACAAACTATATGTGCACTTAAGGTGAGAAAACTTAGACAAAGGCAAGGAAAACACACATTCACTTAGTCACATCAATGAATTCATGAGACACACTTCAACCCAGCTTGCAAATGGATGAATTCAGTCTTTATTGCATCAAATAAGTGTTACATTACAAATCTTGGTAGAGTCTAGTCATGCCAAAGAGAAGGATCATCTTCAAGGCTTAAAATCATGTATATATAGCATAATGGGATGAGAGAGATGGGGAAGGATGCTTGGAAGAATGGAGAAGGGATCATTATGATCAATATGTCAAATCATCTGACATTGGTTCAGTTAGAAAGGATCGTCATACTAGGACTACTTCTAGAAAATGGCCATAACAACTGTATTAGTCCCTTTCAATATGTTTTTTTCTACATTGATGCTCCTTAAAGTTAAAATAGTAAGATCAAATCATTATCAATCTTATTCTAGCATCGATGCAGTTATAATAGCATAATCAATATATTTTGATCTTAGCAGCGTCAATTGCTCCCTACTAGTTCATCTTTGGTGTAAAATAATGGGGGAAAGGGATCATAATAATGCTACTAGATTTGGTGAAGAACTCATCAAAAATTATTTGTTTTCCTTCATGGCATCCCTTTTTAATATTGGCTTTGGTTTGACCTCGATTGAATTATCTTTAACTTTTAATATTAGCCCTTGATCTTGATTTGGGTTTCTAATAATGTGCCAACCGGTAGCTCTTCATTCATCCCATAAGATCCTGCTATCATTCTATCTTCTTCCATGCTTACACCATGTGGTGGCCTCAAATTCAATTTGAGCTCCTTGTCCTATGCACTATTGATCTTCATTTGCATGACTCGAATGCTTACCATTTATCTTTTTTTTAGTTTTCATGGTTGTGACACTTGGTAAGATCTCATTCATCCTTGAGATCCTTTGACTCTTTGACCCTTACTCATCGTCAATCTTCTCAGTATAATTAAATGTGATTTATTGATCTATTTGGGCCCACTAACCTTGTCAATTAACACATACCATTAGACCTCTACTTAGGTACCTGAGATCTTACCACTTATCAACTGTGTAATCATGCTAACCTTTTGACTTGATACTCACCATTGATCTTTGATACATGATCAAATTCTCACCATTAGATCTTCAAGATCCATTGACATCATAGATTACCTGCTCATTATTGGATATAATCTTAGCTCCAAAAATTTGGGAACTTGTTAGCTTCACATTTAATCTAGGAATATTTGAATTTAAATGATTATTTGCCATAGCTTTATCTTGATGTCCTCATGCTTGTCTCACTTTGCTTGCTTAACTTTGAAGGCTTATATCTATAGATAGAAATTTCACCAAGGCACCAAACTTGTAGAACATTACTTAGGCATGGACTTCATGTCCATGTGATCATTTGGATCTAAGAGGCTTCTTGAGCATATTTATAAAATGCATAAGAAAACTAGTTTGTTCATTTTTCTGTGACGTGTTTATGATGGTTTGGCTCCTTAAAATCACTAAGTTCACACTTTAAGCTTACTTAAAGTGTTTTAAAAGATTACAAATGGCAAGTGATATTATCTTGAAGTCCATATGCTCATTATGACATTAGATCACTCTTCAATTAGGACCTTGCTCAACTTCTTATTCTAGATTAGGCAAATCTTGGTATGTAGGCCAAACTTGGCTAACATCTTTGGTGACTTAGTTGGGCAACATACCTAATATGCTTGAGAACTCAGACAATTTACATGACTCTTGGTTTCACCAATAATGATGAATATAATCCTGACTGCAAGAAATGTTTTGACTTACAATGACAATGAATTCCACTAAAGTAGGGAAGGAAACAAACAAGATAAGGAAGCTAAATAAACAAAGCAAAAGTAAACAAACTAATGTGCTAGTACAACACTTGGAGGAAAGAAAAAAACTATGTATAGGGAATTTATCTTCTTTAATAACAATGTTTCAAATGTATCCCATTAACTAGAATAGGAAGCTCTTCACCATCCATCCTTGCAAGTTGGAAGGCATTGTGGGATTTGTAGCTAAAGATTGTGTATGGACCACTCCAATGAGAGTCAAACTTTGTATGCCTTCCTGGCTTAGGTCTATCCTCATCCCACTTGAGGACCAAATCTCCTTCTTTGAAACTTTGTGAAGAAACTCCTTTGTCAAAGGCTCTCTTCACTTTTGTTTGATGGCTTTCCATGGCTAGCAAGGACTATTGTTTTGTCTCTTCCAACTCCATAAGCTCAGCATATCTGATCTCTATAGGTTCATTTTCTAACAACTCAAGTTGATGTATCAATTCTAGGGCAAGATACTTAAGAGAAATTGGCATTCTTGATTCCTTACCATATACCATCTTGTAGGGAGAGTTGGATATTGACTATTTGTAGATGATCCTATTAGCCCATAGAGCTGACTTCAATTTTAAATTCCATCACCTTTGATTATCTTCAACAATCCTTCTTATGATCTTCAACAAGTTCCTACTAGTGGACTCAGTAAGACCATTTCTTTGGAGATAGTAGTTTGATAAAGTGTTGAGATAAATCTCATGTTGAACAGCCCATTTTCTAATTATGGACCCCATAAAGGCCATAGCATTGTCAAAACTAATGGTTGAAGGGACTCCAAATATAGTAAGCAAATCTTCATAAAAATATAGAACATTGATCTCATTTTCTTCCTTCAATGCCACCGCCTTTGTCCATCTAGTGAAGTAATCCATGGAAGTTAATATCTATTTATGATCTGAGCTTGAAGGAGGGTTAATAAAACTAATAAATTCCATTCCCCATTGGACAATGGGTTGATCGACCACAATTAGTTGGAGAGGTAAGGCTGAAAATTTAACTTTTCTTACAAACATAGCACATTGTCTGCATTTCCTAACCCATGCATGATAATCACCTAATAAGCTTGGCCAATAATACCAACTTCTCATGATCTTATGGGTTGTGGTCCTTGTTGAATAATGGCCTCTACCATGTCCATCATGGAACTCTTTAAGAAACCTTTCCTTTTGATGTTGTCCAATTCATCTTAACAACATGCCATTGATTTCTTTCTTGAACAAAACACCATAAATGAGAAGAAATGGAATGGATTGTAATCTAAAATATCTTCTTTTTGAAGGAGTGAGTTGAAAGGGATAAAGACCATCGTAGAGATATCTTACCAAATCATGATACTAGCTAGAAGCTGCGATATGATCAGTTGCAACTTATTCATCATTTGACACCATAACCACCTCATTGGCTTCTTGTAAGTCTTAGGCTAGATGCTCAAAAAGTCATTTTCCTCTAATCAGCTTTGTGACCTTGATCTCCACATCATACTCCATTACCTTTGTTATCCAACTAGCTCTTTTTTTATTTATGTCCTTGTTCAAGAGAAACTCCTTGACACTTGGATGTGCAACCATTAGGTGTATCTTATTGTTAGACAAAAAGTATCTAAATTTATTGAGAGACCTTATGACTAAAATTACATGATTTTTAACAAAATAGTACCTTGTTTCATATTCTTATAAGCCTTGACTGAAGAAATTTATTAGCTTCTCTAAGGCCTCATGGTTTTGTTGCATAAGAATGCTAGAAATGGTGTCAATATTAGCATAGGTGTACAAAATGAATTCCTTTGAGAATTATGGGTTTATGATCATGGGGGTACTAGCCATGGATTTCTTAATTTTTTCAAAACTCCTTAATCCTTCCTTGGACTATTTGAAGCTATGATTCTTATTTAGCATGGTTGTAAGTGGCTTAACTAAATTGGCAAAATTTGAGATGTATCTTCTAATAATGATCTCCCCTAAAAAATATATCAAAGTTATTTTGTGCTTAGGTATGGAAAGTGCAAGAAATTGAAGCTATTCTTTCAGGACCTATGCTTAAATTATGCATTGAAACTATATATCTGAGGAGATTACCTTCATAAATTGAGAAGACACACTTTTTGGGATTCAGGGATACCCCAAATTGCCTACACCTTTCAAACACTTGTTAAAGGTGAACCATGTGCTCACTTATTTGAAAATATTATTATGTCATCCAAATTGACCAACACAGACTTGTTAAGAAGGCCATGAAATTTCATATCCATGGATTTTTGAAAAGTTGCTCCAGAATTGAATAGACCAAAGGGCATCTTTCTATATACAAATATCCCCCACTTAGTGGTGAAGGTTTTCTTGAATTGGTCTGCTTTCTTAACCAAAATATGGTTGTAACTACTATATCCATCCAATAAGGAGAACCTTTATGAACCTTAAATCAACTATAAAATATATTCCATAAATGGTAGTGGGTAGTGGTCTTTAAGAGAAGCTTTGTTCAAGTCACGAAAGTCAACACATAGTCTAATTTCACCATTCTTTTTTCATATTGGGACAAGGTTTGCCACCCAAGTTGAGTGCTTGATTGGAAATATAATAGTTGACTCAATGAGCTTATGAAGCTCAGCTTTCATCAAAGGCTCAATCTTAGGGTTAATAGGCCTTTGTCTTTGTCTTACTGGCTTGGTTTGATCTTTTATCTCAATGGTGTGTTGAGCTAGACTTGGATCAAATACTTTTAGATCACTACATTACCATGCAAATACATCAGAAAAAATTGCACATAACTTAATGAAAGCTTCTTTTTCTGAATAAGTGCATACCTTACCCAACTTTAGGTTCTTACTAGGTAAAACTTCCACATTGGCATAGTGTTCTTCCTTTGTTGACAAAGTTGACTTTTCTTTCCTTAGCTCATCATCACCATTGAATATGTTCTCAAGTGTGACCAATCCCTTGGGAAAATTATTTGTTTTCAGTTGCATAATCTGATCACCATACTACTACAAGTATTTTGACTGATTCTTTGAGGAAAACTCAACCTCTTCTTGCAAGAATTTGACAATCTAATTATCATCTTCAAATACTTGTCAACTATCATTGTTATCTGGAATATAAGGCCTTAAAATAATCTTAATGTGTGATTGGAGCTTTTCATTTCTTACATCAGCCAGGATGCTAAATTTTGCCCCAATGACAACCAACCTATTTGCATGTTTGTTCTCATTTCTTAGTATTGCCTGAATGTTGAAGGCTTGAAACTCTTTAAGTCTCACACCCTATGATTATAAGATTTAAGAAATGGGATTTTTCATACATTAAGACATCTCACTTAATGAACTGTAATTTCACTATCACCAAAGACTTGTAAGGCATTGACTTTCATCTTCCTAGCCCATTAAAAATCATGAACTAGCACCTCATATTCTACAACATTGTTTGAACAACCAAATTGAAACTTAATAGATGAGAATTACCTCTGATTTTTTTGAGAAATCAACATCATTCCAGCCCTGGTAACATGCTTATTCCTTGATCCATTAGAGTTAATTGTCAGATCATCACTAGACTCATCATCCTTCATCAAGGTTGGAATTGCATCTTTCCATGGAGGCAATAAACACTAAGTCCTTTAATTAGCTTATAAGGATCATATTCATGTGATCTAAAGGCCCACTCATAAAGGAACAAATTTGGAATCCCATCTAAAGGTAATTCAATTTCCTCTACATTATCTTCTATCACCTCATCTAAGATGAGGCAATTGGTGTTCACAACACTTGGTGTATATGGTTCTAAATGGAAATGTGTAATAAGTTCATAATGTATGGTTACTTTAGTGTCATACCTGATCCTAAACATCAAATATATCCAATCAGCTGATAAGTATCCTCTAATCTTTGAGGTGAAGTCCCTTGAAAGACACATAGAAAAATAGGGAGGCGAATCCACCACAACTACTCCTACTGAATGGTAACATTAGGACAAACATGTAGTGTAAACTTCAGATCTTTAATGATGCCCACTATCTTTGTTGGTGACCCATCTAGTTGTAACACACCCTCAGTATTTGGCTCATAGACAAGACCAAGCTTATCTGTAATTTGCTTAGGCATGATAGTGTTACTGTTCCACTATCCACCATTCAGTTATGAACTAAACAGTCATCAACTATCGAAGAGAGATAGAAGGGATGAGTTTTAATTTATTTTACCCTATCTTTGTCCATCTTTACCACCTTATGTGCATGTTAATCTTGATTCTTAGTTGGCTGATTTGAATTGGCTAGGACAACACCTTGTTTCTCAACTGGTTCTAGAGACGTCTTGAGAGTTGAAAGCTCTTAGATAATCATATATTTTTTCCTTGGAATAGCAAGGGAATCCCACATGTTGATGCTAACATTAGATTTATTCATCTAATCCACTATACTAAATGAATCTCCACTAACATTTGGCTACACCTTTTGAACCACTAGTTGTTCATGGATCAGAGGTATTTGAGGGACCTCCCTAGCCTCTGCATTCTAATTTTTATGTGTTGTAGGGTCAGCAAGTTAATCTTTGGTACTCTTGGAAACAACATTAGGAGTAATTGAAACATTAGTCACATATTGAGCCTCATCAATGGCTCTTTTTTAAACTCTAATTATAGCTACAACTTGACCATTTGAACTGTTAGTCTCACCACCATGATTGAAAGCAATATAATCATCCATTTACCAATTTACACTAATGGCATCAGGTTACCCTTGCACATGTTGAGCCTCTCCTTGGGGAACCAAACTTATCTCCTGATATTGACCTCCCTGAAGAGAAAAATATTCTTGTGTCATTTGTGGCACAGTAATGTTTTGTGATACCAAGTTTGGTTCTAAACATCATTGAGGTGGGAGGGCTGCCAATTTGAGTCATACATCACATTTTTTTGAGGTGGTGTGGGAACAATAGATTTTGAACTTGTTGGTACATTAGAGTCACGAGTTGCATATGGCTTAGCTAGAATTATGGCTCCTTATGCTTGGTAAGGTGGTTTATTTTTCCTAAATCCTTGGTAAGGAGGCTTTTGATCTCTGAAAGACTGATCGAAGGTATGATTATGTTTTTTATAAGGCCTATCGTGGTATTGTTGTCTTTTGAGTTGAACTATTTCATTTCCAAAAGACTATAACAAACTTTTCAGTTCTCTAATCTCACTAACTTGACTAGAAGGGGCTGCAACTTGAGTTTGAGGAGGTGGAATAGGGGCTAATGGCAAAAACTAGGGAACTTGAGAGGGTGGAATAGATTGCAACTCTAGGAATATAAGCATTAGAGGCCTTGGAGCAAGCTTACTAGCTTGTATCAAACTATTTTCTGCTATTATTGCAACCTCATAAGCATTTGGCAAGGTATTTCAACCCATGGATTGTATCATCACACTAATATAAGATTTAAGGGCTCTTAAATAATATAAGAAAGCATATTCAGGGGATGGTCTAATTATTGCAAGAATCTAGTCCATGTCTTTTGGAATCTGAAGTTGAAATCAGATATGAACTCATGAGGAGCTCTCTTTATGTTTGTTAGTTGTTCAACTAAAGATGGGTGGTTAGATTTATCTTTAAGTTACCTAACTAAGGATACACCTAATTCATCCCATTTAGTTATGGAATTTAATGGGAGATTTGTATACCATTATAGAGCTTTTCCTTTGAAGGAAGTAGCAAGCAGTCTAATGGCCACATTATCTTGAACAACATTATGCACTGAATAAAGGTTGGCAACATCCTAGATGTGTTCAATAGCATTTGTTTGATCTTCTCCATAAAATAATGGGATGCTTTTAAGATCAGATGCATGAATATCATCATATTGGGCTAAGTTCAATGGACCTCTATTGAATGGAATAAATACTTGATTTCTGATGACCATTTGAGTATGGGGGTTACACTGCTTGAAATAATAGGATGACCATGATATGAATACTACTTTTTGGGATAAAGTCTTATCCTATTAACTCTTTCTCTCTTATATGAAATAGAAGGTAGCTCAATGAATTTAAGGGGAATACCCTTACTAGTTGACTTTGTAGTAACTTTTGGCATGAGAATGTTGTCTCGACGGTGCTATGAACTCTATAACTTTAAAGATCTTCGTCTCCTGATGATGATGGATATCCTTTACCACTATAGATGTTTTTTCTTAACTCCAAATTTTAGCTATGTCGAGGATAATGGGTCCCACTAGGCGTGCTAGAACTGTTGGTGTTCCTAGGTTGCACCCTAGCTGAGTAAAGGGGATTGTTCTGGTCCTCTTGCTCAAACTTAGTCCAACATGTGACTGGACCTAGGCTATGGGCCACCTAAACTCAGGTTAGACCTTTGGAGAAGGCCTACTTCCTTTTGGATATATCACCTAAACTAGACCTAAGCTAACTCTTGATTAGAAAAGGGAGAGAGATTGACAATAATTCATAAAAGCATGTAAAAAGGTTGTGATGCACCAAATGTTTTGATCTTTATACTTTCACAAGACACACTATAGGACACTTTCAAGACTACCAAACATCACTCCATTTTCTCTTTGATCAGCTTCCACATAAGTATTTCTCACAAAGGCATGAACTAGCTATCAACCTACCATGGGAGGGTAATTATTTACTTCCAAACTGACTGGCAGACTATATGTGCACTTAGAATGACCTATGAAGACTACCAAAATAGTGCATAAAGGTGAGAAAACTCAGACAAAGGAAAATAAAACACACATTCACTTAGCCACATCAATGAATTCATGAGACACACTTCAACCCAGCTTGCAAATAGAGGAATTTAGTCTTCATTGCATCAAATAGGTGTCACAGTACAAATCTTGGTAGAGTCTAGTCATGCCAAAGAGAGGGATCATCTTCAAGGCTTAGAAGTATGTATTTATAGTAGAATGGGATGAGAGAGATGGGGAAGTATGCCCAAAATAATTGAGAAAGGGTCATTAAGATCAAGATTTCCAATCCTCCAACATTGATTCATTTAGAAAGGATCATCATGATAGGACTATTTCTAAAAAATGATCATAACAATTGTACCAGTTCTTTTCAATCTATTTTTGGTCTGCATTGATGCTCCTTATAGTTACAATGGTGGGATCAAATCATTAGTAATCTTCTTCCAATGTTGATGCAGTTAGAACATCTTAATCGATCTATTTTGATCTTGGTGACATTGATTGCTCCTTATTGGCTCCCTATTGGTTCATCTTTGGCATGCAAGAATGAAGGAAAGAGCTCATAATCATGCTACTAGCTTTGATGATGAACCCATTGAAATTGATATGTCTACCTCTGTGGCATCCCTTTACAATATTGGCTTTAGTTTGACCTCAACCAAATTGGCTTCGACTTTTAATATTGGCCCTTGATCTTGATCTAGTTTTCTAAGAATGTGTCAACTGGCAGCTCTTCATTCGTCCTATAGGATCTTACTATTAGTTTATCTGCTTCCACATTTGTGCCATGTGGTGGTCTTGCATTCGATCTAAGCTCCTTATCCTACACATCATTGATATTCCTTTGCATGGCTCGAACATGTATTGTTGGTATTTTTTACAATTGTCGTGGTTATGACACTTGGCAGGAGCTCGTTCATCCTTGAGATCCTTTGACTCTCTAAACCTTATTCACCATCAATCTACTTGGTATGATTAAACATGCTCCATTAATCTATTTGGACCCACTAACCTTGTCATTAGATGCATACCATTGGACCTCTACTTAGGTACCCAGGATCTTGTCACTTGTCAACCGCATGTTCATGCTGAGCTTTTGACTTGATGCTCACCATTGATCTTTGATGCATGATCAAACGTTCATCATTAGATATTTGGGACCCACTGACATTACAGATTGCCTGCTCGCCTTTGAATTTGATCTTAGCTCCCAAGATTTGGACACTTGTCAACTTCGTGTTTAATTTGGGAACATTTGAATTTAAATGGCTATTTGTCATAGCTTTAGCTTGACATCCCCGTGCCCGTCTCACTTTGTTTGCTTAACTTTGAAGGCTTATATCTACAGATAGAAATTGCACCAAGGCACCAAACTTGCAAAACATGATTAGCATGAAGGACTTCATGTCCATGTGATCCTTTGGCTCTGAGAGGCTTCCTGAGCATATTTATAAAATGCACAAGCAAACTAGTCTGTCCATTTCTCTGTGACGTGCTTGTGATGGTCAGGCTCCTTAAAATCACCAAGTTCACACTCTAAGCTTGCTTAAAGTGTTTCAAAATCTTGCAAATGGCAAGTGGTCTTCTTTTGAAGTCCATGTACTCATTATGACAGTGGATCACTCTTCAATCAGGACCCTACTCAGCTTCTATTTCTGGATCAGGGAAATTTTGGTATGTAGGCCAAATTTGGCCAACATCCACCATGGAGTTTTTATGCCCATTTTTGGGGCTTTGGAAATGACAAATCCCTCATATTGTTGGTTGTTTTTTAAGTTGTTTTCTTGTTTTAAATTTGCAAGGTTATGCTATTGAAAATTTGTATGTTGCATGCTTTTATATTACACCCTTCGTAGTGGAAGTGGCATAGGAATTGGGTTCCCATGCCCTCCTACATGGGTTAATTCTAATGTAATGTAAGTGGCAAGAGGGAACATAACCCCGATGCCCTCCTATGTATTTTTGGCATGGCAGAAGGTGTTGATGCCCTCCCATGACCATGAGAACCAACACAAGGGTGAGAAATTCCCCCTTGTCCTTCTCAATTGGTGGGCCTTAATATGTTGGTATATAGATGGTTGCCTTGTATCTTTTATTACCTTATGTGAATTCATTTTAAGGATGTTTGATTTTGTAAGTTTGGAAGCCTCCTTAGCATAGAGTGTATGTGGCCTAGATGTGTATTCTTAAGGAGTGACCTACACCTTATCTTTTACCACCTAAAGTTACTTGTACCAAATCAGTTACCTTGTCTTGATGTGGGAATGCCTAAAGCTGAGAGTCTTAGTGTCGGGGGTGTCTAACTCTATCCTCTGATGATGGCAAAAGGGTAGGAAATGAGCCCCTCTTTCGGTTGGCTTGACAGTTGCATTGGAACTTGTGAAGACAATTTATTGAAAGTTTGTACTTTGTTTAGAAAAGAGAATTTAGGCTATTGAGAGCCATGTAAATATTTAATTTAAATTCGATCTTGTAATTATGAGTTTTTGTAATGAATCATTTGGATGAAATATACATAATGGTATAGTGTTTATTTAATATTGGAGTAGTCCTTCACAAGTTCGTTCTAGATGAAAAAGGCAATAGAAATGACTATTTTTGTAGTAAAATCCTGATGCATATACTATAATGGGCATTTTACAGTACTATAAATTTACAGTTGAAGAAAATGATATTTTTCCTTTTTGCAAATCTATTAAATGATTGTTTAGTGTGAAATCGTGAAAAGATTAGTAGAGTTCTAATAATTTTTACACATTTAAATTGCTCTAAATTTTTGCCAAAATTTATTATATGATGAATTATATTTAATTTATGAATTTTAGCAACAAACGACATAATTTTATGAGTTGTGATTAATTTGTTATAAATTTTTTAAGTTTATGGATTAAAAAGTCATATTTTGTCTTTATAATTAATCTAAGCTTCTCTTAATTTATTGGCTTGTGAAACAATATAAAAGAAGTTCCTAAATAATTTTATCATAATCTTAGATAAATTTAAGACAACACCATTGGGTTCATAATTTTTCATTTCTTGGTTTGCCCAAAATAAACTTAAAAAAATATATATCTTTATAAAATAATTTTATAAAAACATAGGTCCTCTAAAAAGGTAGTAGACCCTTTTTAGAGGCCAACTTTAAGCCGGCAATCATCCATGTAACCGTGTGGTATTGAGTTAGTAAGGGGCTAGCATTGGTTGAGTGAATCAAAAGCCAATGTTTGGCTTGGCACATATGAGGTGGGAGCCACATGTTGTCCTCACCATACTTTTAATTACACGGTGCTCAAACCAAATTGACCGCCACCAACATGAGTCTTACGGATTTTGGATTGAGAATAAATTTTTTAATTAATATTATTTAAATTAAAACCTAATTAGTATTTCAAATGAAACTTTAAAAATAAAATGTTTCACTTTGTAACTTGAATTTATTCAATCCAGAATTATTATATGTAGTTGCATTCGATTTTGCTCCGCCGATTGTGGGACCTAATACCCGGAGGGGTAACCCCAAAAGATACTCCTCCATTTTTTTTTTTTTCCTTTTTCTTTTTCTTTTTTTTTTTTAATGAAAGTAGTTTTCAAATTTGAAAGTGTATATTACTTTTGATTTGACTTTTTTTTTTTTAGGAAGGTGTGGCTTAACTTTTTTGGTAATTAAGAGGAATTGTTTGGCGATCAAAGTTGTAGAAGAGGCGATGGAACTTAAAGAGGTCCCTTTCAATTTTTCGTCATCTTCTACGTGGAAGTAATTTGAAGTTTTGAATTATCACAATTTTCATATTATGTTGAATGACTACCATGAACGCCTAAGTGCTCGGATCGGGTTGCTCCAATAAGAAACCCTTATTGTTTTGGAGTCACCTACAACTTAAGACCAAAATATTAGTCTAAAACTAAACTTGTCTAAAAATTATATCTCGTGGCGGCCATTATTGGTTGTGGTGAAGCTTGAAACTCCTAGAACCTTTTCGACGACCATGGGACACTGAGACCTCGTAAGAGCTTTCCGTCTAATTGGGTACCTAAAGAAACTAAGCACACATATTCCTATCGAGTCATATATTCAAAAATGAAATAAATATTTAATTGGACAAAAGTTCAGAGACTTCATTAATGACAGTGGTCCAACGTTGAGGAAGGAGAAGAGGAATTACTATGGAAAAGTCAACTCCAACACCTCCTTCCTCCTCCAAATCTAAGTTTTTCAACTTTATGCCCAAATTGGAGACCTTATAGCCTCCATGAATATATTTAGTCACTTGTTGCTTTCCCTAGATCCAACATTTGAGCTCAGTTTGATCTAACGATGGAGATTGGGTGCACTAATCTCAGAGGGCCTAAATGGGTTATTCTAGGCACCCTTTGAGGTCCCACACAGTCTAAATGATACTTTTCCCGAAAGCAATTCAATGCAAAATTAGACTCTATTGGTGACTTAAGTGCGAACCAAGCCACATGATTGGCTGAAATCTTTCAAAACCCAAATTTGAACTCCGTTGGGAGTTAGGACATCTCATTTGAGCAAGTGGTTGCTCAAACCCACCTCCTTTTTAATTGTACATTTTTTTTTCATCCTTAAGGTCGTGAGGCCCACTAGGGTTGTCAGAGCTAATAGGATAGCGCAACACGTCGTAGGCTTGGGTGTAAGCCTATAGACCGTTTAGGGCAAGTGGGACCCACACGGTTGCATAAAGACCATGCATCAACTTATGTTTGCCTTGTTGCCGTATGGTTATCACAATTGTGTAGAATGTGCTTTGGACATTCATAAAAAAAATGCCCTGTTTTATCTGTTTCGATGTGCCAAGTTTTAGGCATGACAGAGGGGGTCATAATTGAACCTTTTTAATCCATGCAAAAAAAATGTTGTCGTGGAGTTAAATTATTCTTCTCTTGTAAACTATTTGCAATGTTCATGGTTTCTTCCACTGGGCTTTTTTGGATCCTCATAGACTCCGATGAAATAATGTTGCAGTTGTCAATGCGTCATTATTGTAGTAGTTGGCACTTCCCGTTCAAGGATTTCAGGGTTATAACTGGTGGAATCGCTGACAATGCCTCCACTGGAGCAATCAGTAGTATCTATTCAATTATGCCAAGGGCATGATGAGTAGGATGCCTACCAAATTACCATTTGAGGAGTTCACAAGCATAGTGAGTAGATTGGGCCACCAATGATTTTATGTTTTTAGAGTTGCTACATTTCTTCTCTTGTAAACTATTTGCAATGTTCATGGTTTCTTCCACTGGGCTTTTTTGGATCCTCATAGACTCCGATGAAATAATGTTGCAGTTGTCAATGCGTCATTATTGTAGTAGTTGGCACTTCCCGTTCAAGGATTTCAGGGTTATAAGTGGTGGAATCGCTGACAATGCCTCCACTGGAGCAATCAGTAGTATCTATTCAATTATGCCAAGGGCATGATGAGTAGGATGCCTACCAAATTACCATTTGAGGAGTTCACAAGCATAGTGAGTAGATTGGGCCACCAATGATTTTATGTTTTTAGAGTTGCTACATTTAGTGCTTGCTATCGAAGGATTACAAAGGTACAATAGATAGCATGGTTAACAGTGCTTCAAAACTGGGGCAACAGGGGTGCATCTAGGCAAACATGCAGCAGCTAAAATTCAAGTTTAGCTTTTTTTTCATTACAGTTTATTCACAATTTAGAAAACCTTTTCTAATCATTTTTTATCCAAAACTATTTCATGTCAGCATTTTAAATTGTCATGTCTCTTATCCTCAGGATCATTGGCAAGAAATGGTTTTAAGTAAATCTGCCTCAGACATAAACATCTACTAAAAGTCAACCTATCATGGATCATAACAATTCTTGGAACAATTTATTTTGGACCAGGAAAGGATTCCCTTAATATGTAGATTGTTTTAGCCTTGAACGATCGCTTGTTCTGGGAGTTATTCTATGTCAATTATCAAACATCAAGATTGTATAAGTTTCTGATTAAGAGAGGCCTTTCACAAAGAAATAGTCATGTTTCTGCAACAGCGAAGTGCATACCATGGTTGCTTGAAAAGACAGCATGCTAAAGCAACCCTGGAATACTTGAGTAATGATTATGATTTTCTGAGAATTTATCACACGAAGACAACATCATATTACAAGAAAACTAAGAAAGATCTGACACAAGTGAATGATGTGTGTTTTATTGGAAAAGAAATGTGTTTTGCTTTTAATTCAATAGTTGTGATTTATATTTCCTATAATAGGCCACCTGACATACATCTACTCGAAGCAATTAGCGAAGTACTCTAAATCACCCATATTTCAAAACCATTATTTCCGACTCCCCCCATATCCTCTCCTTTACAAACGATGTCCTTCAAACTAATGCAAGTATAAAAGGCCCTCAAAACAACAAAATATTTCATCAGATTTGGCTCGTCAAAACCTTTAAAGAAGACGATTATTGGCTCACAAAATTTGCTCATCGCAGAAAATGCAAATCTTCGCAAAGCGATAACAAACCCCAACATCTTCCTTGGTAGATTATATCAAAAGAAAAACAAAAAACCATAGAACCTAGTGTTAAGGTGTGGAGCTAAAAGCTTCAAATATTTGCAGACACAAGAGAGGATGCTGAAGAACCAGAGGAACCGGCGTTGGCAGCATGATCGACGTCGGTCACAGACAGTGGAGAAAGAAACCGGCGACGGCAGGGAGTCGGCCGACGTCGGCAGCACCAGACAAGCAGGGACCGGCGTCGGTCGCCTATGCGGTCCAGAACTGTTCGTTGCACGAACAGTTAGTTAGTTGAACCGAGTGTTTGCATGCTAAGGGGCTAATTTAAGTCGCGGGCTGTGTGTCTAATTTTAGTAGTTAGAGTTTTATTTTTTGTAAGCATGGGATCCTATTTAAAGACCCATAAGGCATGTATTGTAATTATTATAAGGAAAGTAAAAGCATTGAAGCTAGCAAGGTCAAGAAGATCTACAAGTGTAAGGTCAAGGAGATCAGCTGAAGCATTCAAGGAGGGATAGCAACTCAGGGTTTAGAGTTGTGTTAAGCAAGAGAGAGAGAGAAGGTCTTGAGGTGTGGCAAGTCTTTGAGGTAGAGGAAGAAGTGGCATCTTCCTTATTGTATTTTCTTCTAGTAGTATTTAATACAAGAGTGTGTATTGTCTCTCAAATTCTTTGTTGTCTCAAGTTTCTAGCTACTTTATCATTCTGGTATAATTTCGTGTTTAATTGCATATAAGAAAGTAATCAATTGTGCTCTAATTGGTAGAGCTACAGATCCCCTGACAAGTGGTATCAGAGCTACGGTTTGCAGGAAGCAGGGTATTGTTTTTTATTATAGGTCATTCACAGAGTTTTCTGATTGAGTGGGAGTTCAGCAATGGCAGAAAAAAGCAGGCTACGAATGGAGAAGTTTAACGGCAAGAATTATCAACATTGGAGGATGCAGATTGAGGACTATCTGTATCAGAAGGATTTGTACTTACCGTTGGGTGGGGTTGCATGCAAGCCCACAGATATGAAAGATGAAGAATGGAACGTTCTTGATCGGAAGGCTCTCAATTCCATAAGGTTGAGCCTTGCATCATCTGTGATTTTCAGCTTATCACAGTGCAAGACAATGGAAGAGTTGATAAAGTCTTTGGCGAATTTATACGAAAAGCCCTCGACTTCTAATAAGGTATATCTTATGAAGCAGCTATTTACTTTGCAAATGCAGGAAGGTGGATCGGTACATACTCATCTCAGTGATTTCCATGGTTTGGTAAACCAACTAGCTTCAGTCAATATTGTTTTTGATGATGAGGTAAAGGCTCTCTTGATTTTATGTTTTTTACCTGAAAGTTGGGACGGTATGATTATGGCAGTAAGTAATTCTGCATCTGCTTCTAAAATCTTAAAAGTTGATGATGTTGTGAGTGTGATCTTGAATGAGGAAATACGCAAGAGAAGCACAGGGGAATCATCAGGGAATGCTCTAAGTGCAGAAAGCAGGGGATGGCAAAGGGAGAAGGTTGAGCAAGGAAAATCAAGGTCGGGAAGGAGATCCGAGTCCAAAGGTATTTCCTGCTGGTTTTGTGGAAAGAAAGAACATACGAAGGAGTGTTGGTTGAGAGATAAAGAGAATCAGCATGCAGGTATAGAAGAAGCAAAGGATGCAAATATTGTGATGCATGATGCTCTCATATTTTCTTCGGATAGTCAGGTAGGATCATGGATTTTAGATTCTGGTTCATCTTTTCATGCATCTCCAAACAGAGATTTGTTCTATGAGTATGAACAGGGAGACTTTGGAGTGCTCTATTTAGTGGATGATACGCCTTGTCAGATAGTTGGCAAAGGAAAAGTGCAGCTGAGATTGCAGATTGACAACACGTGGGTGTTGAAAGAAGTCATGCATGTTCCAATTCTGAAGCAGAGTCTGATTTCTGTAGGAAGGTTGGGAGATGAGGGATGCACAATAACCCTCACAGCGGATTCTTGGAAGGTTACCAAAGGAGCACTTGTTCTAGCAAGAGGTAAGAAAGTAGATACTCTTTATCTGTCTACTTGTATTACTGATTCTACTTCTGGTGTAGATTCGAAGATGTGGCCTAATAGGCTTGGTCACAAGAATAGGAAGGGAATGGAAGTTCTTGATTCAAAAGGTATGTGTTCAAATTTGAAAAGCACAGATACAGTTCATTATAGAAAGAGAAAATTTGATGCTTTTGACATGAACAAAGAGGCCTTGATGTTTATGGAAGAGATGAAGGACAAAAATCAGTCACAAAGACTAAATAAATCTGAGCAAGGCAGCATGGACAGAGGTATGATCCAAGAAGAGCTCGCGGATGAAAATTTCATCACTTACAGGAACACACAGACACCGATGTCGGTAGCTTGGCACCGACGTCAGTCATCCAGACACCGACATCGGTCATGTGCAGACCAGCAGGGTCGGTAGGTTGGACAGGAGAACTCCGACGTCGGTCATAAGGACCGACGTCGGCAAGAGGGACACCGACGTCGGCCAGGAAAACGATGTCGGTAGTCAGGATCAGTGCAGGGAACCGACATCGGTCGGGAGCAGACTGGAAGATGGCCTAGATCGGTCACTGAAACGGATGTTGGGTGAATTAATAAGTCTCAAACACCCTTGTGGAGGTCAGGAAATGTATGTGAACCTCATATTCGTTGTTCACCTTCTTTATATTGCTTACTGATAGTCATGAACTAGGAAGATGAAAAAAGCAATGCAGGTAGAATCCAAAAACAGTGGGAGCTTGGCATGGATGAGGAGTGTGAGTCTTTGGAGAACCAAACAGGAATCTGTTGGTAATGTTGTCAGCTGGAAGGAAGTACTGGATAGAGGGATGGATTCCCGTTTTAGAAAAGAGAGTGGATGGACACATGAGACAGAAGGCTATGGTATATGGTCTTGATTATGCTGCAGAACAATGGAGATTTGACCATTGTATTTTATCTTTACCAGGTTGGATAATATTAGCTACATTATCATGTCACTGTATTGTGTTACTTGTTGCAGGGTCTCATATACAGGAAGTTTTCTGATTTAAGGGTAGAGTTGTTTCAGAGGTATGTCATGGAGAATTTGGGAGCAGCAAAATTTTTGTGGCATAAGATACAGGTATTGCATCACAGGTTTACGTGGTGGTTGGTCTTCAAGAGTGACATTGAAGAGGGATACAGAGCCTAAAGAACAAAATAGATGGTGTACAAGTACAGGTACAAGTTGCAGCTGTTTATCTCCAAGTGGGAGATTGTTAAGGTGTGGAACTAAAAGCTTCAACTATTTGTAGACACAAGAGAGGATGCTGAAAAACCAGAGGAACCGGCGTCGGCAACATGACCGACGTCGGTCACAGACAGTGGAGAAGGAAACCGGCGACGGCAGGGAGTCGGCCGACGTCGACAGCACCAGACAAGCAGGGACCAGCGTCGGTCCCCTGTGCGGTCCAGAACTGTTCGTTGCACGAACAGTTGGTTAGTTGAACCGAGTGTTTGCATGCTAAGGGGCTAGTTTAAGTCGCGGGCTGTGTGTCTAATTTTAGTAGTTAGAGTTCTATTTTTTGTAAGCATGGGATCTTATTTAAAGACCCATAAGGCATGTATTGTAATTATTCAAAGGCAAGTAAAAGCATTGAAGCTAGCAAGGTCAAGAAGATCTACAGGTGTAAGGTCAAGAAGATCAACTGAAGCATTCAAAGAGGGATAGCAACTCAAGCTTTAGAGTTGTGTTGAGCAAAAGAGAGAGAGAAGGTCTTGAGGTGTGGCAAGCCTTTGAGGTGGAGGAAGAAGTGGCATCTTCTTTATTGTATTTTCTTCTAGTAGTATTTAATACAAGTGTGTATTGTCTCTCAAATTCTTTGCTGTCTCAAGTTTCTAGCTACTTTATCATTCTGATATAATTCCGTGTTTAATTGCATATAAGAAAGTAATCAATTGTGCTCTAATTGGTAGAGCTACAGATCCCCTGACACCCAGGGAATAAAAAGTAGCAATTTACATTTGAACATAATACACTATGATAACATCATTATAGAAGAATGGAAAAGTCAATGAATTAGATGTCATTGTCCCTGCCATCTCTCTCAAAATGCAAGAAACGTCTCCACATTACCTGCTTGTACGTACTTCCTCATCTATTGCCCATATTTGTAATTGCATGAATGGGCGATGATATACATTGCAGCAGAAAAAGAAAAGAACCAAAAAAAAGGTAAGAATGACACCTTCATCCTTTACTTGAAGGATCGGGCAGCTGTGTTATTTCTCAGACTATTTCTCAGACACACTCATCCATTAACTTATTATTAAATACATGCAAAAAGAGATAAATCAACTTCTGGACCATGACAAATCAAGCTTGGTTTTTCAGACAGACAGCAAAATGAGAAAGATCAAGAACTTCCTAGAATTGTTCATAAAGGAAGCCCATATCAACAACATCATCCATGTTTCATATAAGGAAGTGGGGCTACTTGCATGCAACAAGGGTATCATCTCTTTTTGAATTCAGCCTTGTCCGTTTCTATCAGACTCAGAGATGATTGAATTGTCAGGCAATATACAGAAGTTAGTAGGATGTTGTTCAGGCACACCAGAATATAAAACTCTGTTGGACCTAGCACAAATGCTGCGATCTGCAACCTCACGACTTTGGAGGGTCTTCAATGTGGATGTTAATTTTTATGTATCTACATATTCCTTCCCTCCTGCCTCTTGAGTCTCAAGAGGAAAGAGTCATCTGTGCCTTCAACTTTATCTTATCTTAAAAACATCTATTTGAGTTGATTATATAAATAGGCTATAGCCGTAGCTTCATCAATGCAACCAGCATTGTTTCCTTCATGTACTTTAAGCTGCTAGTCTTTATATGTTACATTGATTAACTCTGGTGAGCTGTGTACTGTAAATTACTTTATCTTGTTCATTCTTTAAGAACAATACAGAGTATACCTTGAACCACAATGAGTACAAAGCAGAAAATTACAAATTTTGTATACTCCTTGCTCTCTATAAAACCACCGGGGAGGTCAATCTAATGTGGAAACTATAAACAATTGATCTACACATTCTCAGAGCATTATTATTATAATAACAAGCATAACAAATGCAGCATCCGTCAATACATTGATTCGTCCCAAAATAGTTGTTAATTACACGCTGAAGCATTCAATGCATGTCCATAAGATGAGTCATAAGCCAATATCATAATCAAGCTGGTGTAAAATACAGCCATCAACTCCTTGTCACAGTTATTGCACTACTTAACACATTTGAATAAGAAAAAAACATGCATCATCTGTTATATACATTGATTCGTCACAAAAAAGTTGTTAATTACATGCTGAAACATTCAATGCATATCCATAAGATGAGTCATAAGCCAATATCATAATCAAGCTGGTGTAAAATACAGCCATCAACTCCTTGTCACAGTTATTGCACTACTTAACATATTTGAATAAGAAAAAACTATGCATTCAATAAGAAATGCAAGTTGAAAATGCCACCAATTCAAAAAAATAATGACCATGAGATGAACAAGACATTAAGCTAAATGAAATATAAAATTGCAACTCTTGATAGCAGCGGTAATCTGCTTCATTGCTCTACACACCGGTACAAAATGGAGTTTCAAAATTCCAACAACGTTTTGTACATGACAGTTGAAACTGAAAATGCAACAGCTTATTACAAATTCATTAAGCAAGAAAACTACGTTCACCATTTGAAACCTTTTAAGTCAAAATTGTGCTGCAAGATGACTCTAAAAGCCTAAATGTATGTTACCTTGGAGAAAATATTCCTACACAATGTCTAAAACTATTTTCTTTCCAGCACAAACATCTCCCTTGCACATGGCTTGGGCTTACGAAGACGCAAAGATTTAAACCTCTAAAGCTTCATATTTTAATAATCCAAAGAAAGATGAATCCGCATACAGCTCCTGCATATGAGAAAGATGGATAGTTTTCCTCATTATGCTGCTATCACAATGAATAAAATAAATCCATAGAGAAGCCATTGAAGCAAACCACACACAGTAAAATTTGAAAAAGCATACCAGTATTTGGACTTTTGAAAAATCCAAAAGCAGGATCCCATAACCACCACCCATGACTCAAAGTAGTGATAGTTTCTTCTTCATAACATCCATTACGGAACCAAAATCTGCTTTTACTTGTAAAGGACGATTTGCATATTGGCACCTCATGTCGGGAATCTTATCTGAGTGATAATCAATCTTCGACTGTGTAAATTTCAGTCCATGAGCAGTGCTGACAACCACAGTTCTATCATTAAGCCCAATAATACCTCTACTTCTGAGCTTCACCAATGCCGCAAGAGCAACTCCGGTATGAGGGCATATAAACATGCCCTTCAGATCTGCCTGAGCAGCAGCATCCATCAACTCTTCCTCGGTGGCCTCCTCAACTATTCCATCACAATTCTGGAGTGCAAAAACCGCTCTGTCAATGGACACAGGGTCACCAATCTGGATTGCAGATGCAAATGTAGAACTAGCCGTCACAGCCTTAAAGTCCTTCCACCCTGACTTATAGTACAAATACAAGGGATTGGCATTGGCAGCTTGGGCGCACACTAATCTAGGAATCCTATCTACCAGACCTAGCTCTTTACACATCTGAAACCCCTTATAAAAGGCATAGATATTCCCCAAATTTCCACCGGGCACAATAACCCAATCTGGCACCTCCCAATCAAACTGCTGCAAAATTTCGATAGCGGCAGTTTTCTGCCCCTCCAATCGCAGGCTATTCAGAGAATTCGCCAAATAGATAGGGAGCTCAGCAGTCACCTCTCTAATCAACCTCATACACCCATCAAAATCAGTATCCAAACTAAGCACCAATGCACCATTGGCAATAGGCTGAACCAGTTGGGCAATGGAAATCCTGTTTGCAGGCAGGAAAACAATAGCAGGGATGCCAGCAGCAGCACAATAAGCTGAGAGGGCAGCTGACGTGTCCCCAGTGGAAGCGCACCTGACACCGACAACAGGCCTATTCATCTTCCTAAGCCTATTGACCTGGCTAACAAGTACAGTCATCCCCAAATCCTTGAAACTCCCGGTATGACTAATCCCACAGTGTTTCACCCACAGATCATTCATACCCAATACCTCTTTCCCATACCTCTCTGCCCAAAATAGATTGGAATTCCCCTCAAATGCACTGACAATGTGAGCATTATCAATCTCAGGCAAGACCCACTCTTTCTTACTCCACACACCAGACCCATAAGGCCAGGTGGTCTTTCCTATTCTAGAATCAAAAAGGTTTCTCCAGTAGTCGCCATCATACGTTCTTAGGGCCTCCATGTCGTGTTGGACGTCCAGCAGGTATCCAGATCGGCTTCGGTACACTATTTCGTCCAATGAATATTCTTCATCTGTCTTGACACCTGGACAGAAGGGCACATACTTGGCAGAGAATTCACGGCTGGTCCCATTCCCATGCAACCGGGCTGCTTCTTGCCTGATGTTTTCATCTCCTTGCCTAGTCCTCTTGTTATTGCTATTCTTGTTGTTTTTAGAAATTGGTCGTGACCCTGAGGCATCTGCAGAGACAGTTCCAGACTCTGCTCTCACAAACAAGTTTCCATTTGTTTTCACATTTTGCAGGCTTAATATGCCCCTGCAATGAAATCCACCTCCTCCTTGCTTGTATCGTATATCCGTTTGAATATACTGAATAACCAATTGCTTGTTTTGAATACCCACTCGCTCAGATGGGAAAACTAGTGGGGCTTGCATCACGAGTGTTGAGTTTGCCAGGGCCATTGCGGCAGCAAAACCATCTAAAATTATCAATTTTTCACACTCGCTTTAGAATAGGTTTTAGGAATAGCTCAATATAATGACCCAGTATTTTTAGCAAGGAGGGCAAAATAATGGTACAAATTACACAAAAAGTGAGGCTAACGAAGAATGCATGATAATTCGAAGATCACTAAAGGAATTAATGTGTAGAACAAAAATAAACAGGGAAGTATATGAGCCAATGATTACGATTTTGAAAAAAATAGGAGAGTATATTAGAATTCGGAGGATGATGTTGATTTATTTAAGAAAATATGAATTAAAAAAAATTTGGAGGGAATTTTGTAAGGAGAAAAAGTAATCTAAGAATAACATAATAGTCTTGTGGTGGTTAGAGTATTTAAAATAATTATATGAGTACGAAAGTGAATAAGTTACACCTTTTATAATTGGTGTTAATGAAGAGTTTTTTACGATAGAAGATATTATACAAGAGATTAAAAAGTTAGTAATGGGTAAAGTATGTGAAATAGATAACTTATAAATAGAGTACCTTAAATTAAAGAAAGTTTTAATAAGGTTATATAAAAAGGCTCCTTTACAGAATGGACAACCAACTTAACCATACTTATGTTTAAAAGTGGAGATGTAAATACACTGACAAATTACCGAATTATCATGGTCAATCCGCTCTTTGCAAATCTATTTGGGAGTATGATTGAATGCATAATTAGTAGTTGGGCAGAGGAAAAAGGAAAAAGGGTAAAGGGACAAGTAGGGTTTAGGCCCAAATACTCTATTATTGACCATTGTGTCATGCTTAGACATTTAGTTGAAAAAGAATGGGATAAAAAAGGGGATGTATATTGTTGTTTTATATGCTTCAAAAAGGCATTTGACACTGTACCAAGGAGCAAACTATGGAGCAGAACAGATAGCTAGAGGTCTTAATGCACTAAAGGGCAACAATTCACATATTGTATGAGCAAATAAAGGCTAAAATCAAAAAGCAAGAAGGGCTATCCGAATGTTTTGGGAGTGATATAGGCATCAAATAAGGTTGCCCTCTATCACCGACCTTATTTGGGATTTACATTGATAAGATAGAGGATTGGATGAAAAAATCGGAGGGGAGGGGGTCCACTTGGCAACCTATGTGGTGAAACTTTTTTTTTACGCTGATGATTTGATCATAATGGTAGAGACAATCCAAGATTTAAAAAATCATCTCCAAGCTCTAGAGCTATTTTGTAAAGAAGTAAGGATATAGGTAAACATCGTGAAAATCAAAATTATGATTTTCTCAATGAAAAGGAAGGAACAACACCCTGATTTCCAATTTACAAAAGGGTATCTTGAAGTGGTGTCAAAATACAAGTAGTTGGCCTCGACTTCCACAACAAGCTCAAATGGGATACTTGCAGGATGAAAAGAATACAAGTTGGATGGAGAGCTTTCTACACACTTTAGAACCATTGTAGGAATGTTGAGTTATGGGACTGGAAGACCACCATGGTCTTATTTGGGTTACTTGTCACACCAGTGGTATTATATGGTTGCAAAGTATGGGCTAGTGGAACAACAAGTCTGAAATGGAGGCAAATTAAAAATATTCGAAAGAATCTAATCACAAACAATTTTAAAATCAAGGACTAATTGCCATATGACATTATCCTCATAGAAACAGGGACTTTCCCTTCAGGGCAACTGATATAACTAGGGTATTATGTTATTTGAAAAACATAGAAAGCATGAATACTGACAGATGGCCAAGGGCAACAAAATAAAAAGAGATGCATAGGAGGAAGAACACTTAGATGAAGCAAAACCATAAGTGGACGAATAGGTGTGATATCAATATAACTGAATGTCCAAATTGTAACAAAGACATAAATTTCTACATGAACGAAAAGTTGAAAATGGTAATGTGGAGGAAAAGGATAAGCAATAAAAGACAATACCCATTTCAATGTTCAATCTGACTTATGAACACAATGAAAAAGCATATATAGGGGCCGAAATTAGAAAATATCCTTATTGCTCAACTAAGAACTAGTTCTCACAGGTTTCAGTGCGAGACAAGGAGATGGACGAATCGTAAGAAGCAGTGGGATGAGAGGGTTTGTGTTCTTTGCACCACATGGGTAGTTGAAATAGAGGAGCACTTCATCCTTGAATGTCCTTAGTATATACACATATGAGCTAAATATGTGGAAAATTTAAGAGTCGACTACATGGTAGATATATTTGAGGAAAAAAGATTTTAAAATGTTTGGGAAGATGATAATCCAATTCAATAAAAGATGGAGCAGGGTTCTAAAAGATGTCTCGTATCTCGAGAATCATTGAATAATTAGAGCAATTCATGGTCCTATAGACCCTTCAATCTCGTGGACATAATTAAAACCATTTCATTTCATAGGTACCATAGAAACTTGTTTCTCTATACCCAAACCCCTAGCTTTGACTAGGTTTATAGCAAAATAAGTGCCACTAGTGGAACACTATTTGAGTTTTGGGGGTTCACAATTCCATTTAGATGTTACCCTGAAAAGTTAAAATTAATTCATTTGAAAGTTAAAATGTTCTACAATGGCATCGGGGGGTAGAGAGTGGGTCCATGTAATGGAATTTGGAACCCTTTTTTCCTGAGTAACATCGGTTGTTGCAACCCATATATAGAAGGGTGCCTCCCCAAACCCGCAACTAAAACCCTACCTATATATATATATATATATATATATATATATATATATATATATATATATACACTATTTCTAAATTATATAGCACCTCAGTCTTGTACACTTGGAAAATACAGACCTTAGTTGTTCCTCTCAATTCTAGACCTTTCTTGATGCCAAAAGGCTCACATTTCTATCTCTCTATGTCAAATTACTTATCTCTTAGTCTAACCAATGTTATTCTAATGACTCCGGCCTTTTATCATGCTAAAAATGTTATAAACATTCTTGTTATAATCATTTAAAAATGACATTTGAGTGCTAAGAGTGTTACTTGAGACCACACATTTCTGGCTTAGCCCTAAACCTATCTTAGGGCATCTTTAGACACATATCTAGCTTTTATGCAGGCCACACACATCTATAGACATCTCAAAATCAATCCTAAACACTTTTGTAGGCATCCAAGCCTCTAGTGCCTTAATTTATATCATTGGACACTAGCACCATGATATTATTGTCTTATTTGGGCCCTATTGTCCTTTTATCACTTTTGAGCTCCAATGGATAACATTTCAACTCCTACAGCACCTAGGGTTAGCCTAGACCTATTTAAAACCACACACAAGCATGAGATCAATATATACATGACTTTTATTGCTTTATCCATTAGATGGAAATTAGATGCAAATACACACAAATAAGTATAAAATAAGTTGTGCACAATCCAGGTTATCAATCCATATTCTTCCCTACTTCTACATACAGTCATCTACAACCTTCTTAAGCTTAGAATACTCAGATTTATAGTCTCAAGCATCACTTAAAGTTGTCAAACTGGGATTCATACTAGCTTCACTTGCACTTGCACCTGCACTTGTACCTGCACTTGCACTTGCACCACCACTTAGGTGGGGATAACTACATCAGACTTGATCCTTTCTCAGGGTATTGGCATGTAGGTAAATCTCATCGCAACGGGGTGTTGAGGATGTCCAACCTACCCAATAACATAACACATTTACTACTTGTGCCAAGTTAAATGCCCTAATAACATGTAGGTCTAGGGTTTGCATATAAAATCAATCATAATAGGTCACATACAGTGAATCAAAGTTTGTCCACATAGGAATAGGCTTTGTAGACTCAAACACAGGTGTTCTCAGAAGCTCAAAATAATTCTTGCATATAGGACACTAGCACCACAACGCTACTATATAAGGTAGGGAACTATTATCTAGGAGGGGTTTTGACACATAGATCCTATTTATGACACTTAAACCAACTCCTATACCAGTTTATAGCCTTTGAATCCTTCGTCTCAGTCAGTTTCCAACTAGTATTCAATTGTCTCCTTCATTGCTATTATTAGATATCATTTTAGCTCAATTATTTCACAAATCAATGGTTGTATTTATTTCACATTTTAAACCTTAATTTATTGTACGCAAACCTTTTAACAACTTAGGGCTTACACTTCATAACCCTAAAAATTTATTTCATTTGGTGAACTTGACTTACTTCGAGCACATTGTTTCAAACCCTAGTGCACCATTAGGGTTTCCCTTCTTATTTCAAGAACATAGTTTTTAATTTACAACCTATCATCATGATTATAATGATGGATTCCATTTTTTACTTTTTGATATAACTTCTTGTAGTTTGTCTTGCATGCCTATTACTTGCCATTTGTTGAAAGATGTACATGTATGTCACTCCTCTCATGGACCATGTTAGAACTCAAATTATTTCACACATTGGTCCACCCTCTCTTGAGTCCCCCTTATATGAGGATCATTGTTGCATGGATCACTTTAAGATACCTCTAGTTATTGATTGATGATAGAGAGCTCAGAGGACTCCTTTTGTTCTGCCTCCACCTAGATAAGTTGATTACCTTCACTCACATCTTGCCTCTACTACTCGCCCTCGATAAATAGTAGATCTTGTAGTTCAAGATCTTATTAGATGAAACAGGATGCCTCCTTAACCTATTTATAAAAAATTTAAACTGACCATTTATCATCATCCCCAAAACACTACAATATAACCTAGGTATCATCACAAAGCATTTGATATTTTGGATCAGTTGAGAAACACACTAGATAAGATCTCCATATTGAAATTGTTGGCAATTTTGCCACCATTGGTCAAAGTTGATTATGTGTAGGTTTTCAAAAAGACTCCATTCAAGGATTAAAATTTTCAAAAATTATCTGAAACATCATACAATCTTCATCAGGCCCAAACCATGCTCAGGAGCAACTCACAAGTCTAAATTTTGACATAGGTTTCTTTTATTCTTCTAACTAACTAGTTCCAAACTAGTGAAGGCAATTTTAAAATGCTCAATACATTAAGGTGAAGAAGAGTTGGTTAAAATGGTATTATTTGGAGTTTTGAGACCCTATTCCCTCAATATTATATTAATTGGTTGTAGGTTATATGGGATTAACTTTATTAACAATCATTAAGAAGAACAATTGCTCTAAAACCCTTCGTAAATCCCAATGACTCAATTTTAAGAGATATAATTGAATTTTTGAGTTCATTATTAAAAAAAAAATTGTTGTGAGATATTATGGGCATAAATTACCTTATTACACCTTTATCAACCAAATTTTTAGGGCAAATAATGGAGAAATTCAAAGGTACAGGTATCAGAGTTTCAAGCAAGCAAGAGAGACAGTCATAAAAGAAACTTTTTGAGAGATTTAAGAGATTGTTTAAGCACATAGAATAGTATTTAGAGGGGTTATAAAAAGTATTAATTAAAAAATAATGAGGTATTTATCGCTCATAAAACTCAAAAAAATTGCAAAACTCAGACCTATGGGCATTTTGAAATGGAATTATGCAAGTTAGGAAACACCAAAAAATGCATATTTTGAGTTTTATTAAATTAAATCTCTTAAAATTTTACATAGAGTTATTTTTTGATGTATTTTAATGCTTAAAATTTATTTAAATTATATAATATACATGATGAGAGATAAAATTCCAAAACATAGGTCTGATCATGAAGGAAACCAAGGCTTTTCACTATTTTGCTCACAAATGAAGTTAGAAATGAGTGCTTTAGGTTCTTCCAATAGATAAAATTATTTTAGAGTGTGTATAATTAATTTATATGTTTTAATAAATTATAATTCAATGAAAACCAATTCAAAATAGGCTCATACCAAAGAAAAACATATCTAGGTCACCCTTAGGACAATAAGTAAACACTTTTTTGTGATTTTTATTTGGGAGTTTGATGAAGAGTTTTTATGATTTTAAAACTTTTATAGGTATTACCAATTGATAAATATAAAATTATAATATTATGAGTGTTTTTTAAGGCTTGAAACTCATTTTATACCCCCCAATCCAAATAAGGGTTTCTTGAACATAATAGAGAACAAGATTGCATTTTTAGAAGTTGTATGTGGAGTTTGGAGCTAAAAATTTATTTGAATGTTTATGCCACCATGGTTATGATGTTAAAAATATATTTATATTTATTACCTAATTAAATAATATAAATTCATCAAGTTATAGGTTCTCACAATGCATTCAAGAAGCTTGTCAAACCATAGAAGATGTGCACTTCCAAGAAGAACCAGTATGGGGAGTTGTTATTGGCATCATCAAACTCATTTTTAGAAAATATATTTTATGAAAAATTAAATATAATAAAAATGATTATTTATATCTATATTTTTCTCCCCATTTTTACTAATTTTAGACAAGGTTAAGTCAAACAGAGCAAGCCTTCAATCAGCCCTAGAAAAATGAAGTTTGAAACATGCAAAAGTGAAGAAGTTGAGTTAAAGTTTTGGTTAAGATTTGAGGCCCTATTTTCATGAAAGAGACTCCTTATAAGTTCAACATGCAATCTCTCTCTTAATATTCCCTCTTTGGGTTAAATTTAGAAATTCAATAAGTTAAACATGCATGTAGGATGCAAGTGAGATAAATGAAGATAAACTCCAAATTGCAAGTCAAGAAACTCAAGTCAAACTCCAAGATACAAACAAAAATAATTAAATTAAAAATAAAAAATGCATGTAAGGTCAAAATGATTTTATTGAAGATAAAAATGAGTTCAAATAGTTTACAAGGAGTTAACTAAAGATCTCTTCAAGACTCAACCATCAAAGCATGCAAGTTGACCTTTGAATTTTCCAAACACTTCAAACTTATCTCTCTCTAATTTCTAAACCATATTTAAAGAATAGAAGGTTTAAACTCCAAAATAATACTTTGGAATTTAGAGGTTAAATTTTGAGTTGAAGTTTGACTTCAAGATTTACTTGAAGGAGAAGTGAACTAGGACTAGACAAGAACTCATCTCCTAGTTGGAGTTGCTTTGTCTCTTCTCTCTCTTCTTCCTTTCTATATGTACATTAATTTTTGAATGATTAGGGGATAATGCTTTTAGAATATAAAAAATCTACCAAAATTTTGTACTACATCATCTTTGAAGCACTAAAGATCTGAATTTTCTTCCATTGATGTAGCTTAGTGAATGACTGATTTTCCTATGTTTATGTCTAAATTTTTCACCTTTATGCAGAAAATAAAAAATCTTACAGGTCATACCAAGTGTATAAGTCTGATTTTTACCTAGTCTATAAGTGAATTCAATCATGTTGAAACATATAATGGTTAGGTGGTGCATTTATGTACCCTTAATACATTATTGTAATATTAAATAAATAATATGCTTTATTATTTATGAGGTCATGCTCATGCAATAATAAATCATATTATTATTAATGTTAAGGTGTGGAGCTAAAAGCTTCACCAGATGAGTGGATGCTGAAGTTGTTGGATTTACACAGTCGCCGACGATGGCAAGGAGTCGACCAGTATCTACCGACGTCGGTTATAATCGACTGACATCGGTCATGTGCAGGCAAACAGGGACTGACATCAGTCACTTGTGCGTCTAGAAAGTCTATTTTCATGGATGAAACAGATTGTTTGCATGATAAGTTTAGCTGTTAGTTGTAAGTCCACGTATCTATCTTTAGTAGGACTATTTTAAGCCTTTTAGGAGGTGTATCTAATGGTTGTTAATGCATTGCTCATGATCCCTAATCTTATATAATAGAGATAGATCTTCATAGCTTGTGTGTAAGAAAGAACAGTACAAGACATATTGTATATGTGTGTATCAATCCAGGTTGTTGGAATTGATTGTAAACTCTTGAGGGAAAGAGATTTGTACATCTGAGAGGTGTGAGAAGAAAGTGTGATTTTCTTCATTGTATTTCCTTCTGGAAGAGTTTAATACAAGTTTTCAGGGTGCTTTCTTGTATCTCTTATTCTTTGTTGTTTCTGATTCTAGTTACTTATTATTCTAGTTTAATTTTGTGTTTAATTGCTTACATAAAAGTAATCAAGTTTGTTGGTTGATCTCCAACAAGTGGTATCAGAGCTCAGGTTGACTAACAGGTGTTTCAGATCTGGTTAGTGTTTGTTGATTACAGGTCACTCACAGGGGTTTTTGTTTGAGTGGGAGAAGCAATGGCAGAATAAAGTAAACTGAGAATGAAGAAGTTTAATGGCAAGAATTACCAATTATGGAAAATGCAGATATAAGATTATTTGTATCAGAAAGATCTGTACTTATCATTGGGTGGGGTTGATAGAAAGCCCATAGATATGGAAGATGAAGAATGGGAAGTTCTTGATAGAAAGGCTCTTGGATCTATAAGATTGAGTCTAGCATCTACTGTGATTTCTAACTTGTCACAGGCAAAGACAACGGTAGAGTTAATGACTACTTTAGCAAATTTATATGAAAATCCCTCAGCTTCAAATAAGGTATATCTTATGAAGTAGTTATTTAATTTGCAAATGCAGGAAGGCGGATCTATATCTAATCATCTTAATGATTTCCATGGAATTGTAAATCAATTAAATTCAGTCAAAATAGTTTTTGATGATGAAATTAAAGCTCTCTTAATTTTATGCTCTTTACCTGAAAGTTGGCATAGTTTGGTAATGGCAGTTAGTAATACTGCATCTGCTACAAATATCTTGAAAGTAGATGATGTTGTTAGTGTAATTTTGAATGAAGAAACTCACAGAAAAAGCACAGGGAAAACATCAGGTAATGCTTTAAGTATTGAAAGCAGGGGAAGGCAAAAAGAGAAGAGCAAGCAAGGGAGATCAAGGTCTAAGTCAAAGATGAGCAATAGATCCAAATCTAGAAATGGAAAAAGGAAAATAACCTGCTGGAATTGTGGAAAGAGAGGACATGCAAAGAAAGATTGTTGGTTGAAGGTTAATGAAGAGAATTAGCATGAAGGTAATGAAGAAGCAAAATTTGCAGGTATTGTTGCACAAGATGCTCTTTCACTTTCTTTGCATAATAAAATAGAATCTTGGGTTTTAGATTCTGGGGCCTCTTTCCATGCTACCCCAAATAGAGAATTTTCTAATGATTATGTCCAGGGAGATTTTGGAAAAGTTTATTTAGGGGATGATGAGCCTTGTAAAATATTTGGCAAAGGAAAAGTGCAGCTGAAATTGCAGAATGACAACACATGGGTGTTGAAAGATGTCATGCATGTCCCAGCCCTGAAACAGAATCTGATTTTTGTAGAAAAGTTAGGTGATGAGGGTTGTACAGTAACTCTCACAGCTGAATCTTGGAAGGTTACCAAGGGTGCACTTGTATTAGTCAGAGTAAAGATAGTAGGTACTCTCTATTTATGTAATTATATTACTGATTATTCTCCTTCTGTATTATCTACTTCAGATGTGGATGCAAAGTTATGGCACTGTAGGCTCGGCCACATGAGTGAGAAGGGAATGACTATTCTTAAGTCAAAAGGTAAGCTTTCAGATTTGAAAAGCATAGATCTAGATTTTTGTGAGCATTGTGTTTTTAGAAAATAGAAGAGAGTAAGGTTTGTCAAAACTGAGTCAACAAAGAGGAAGCACAAGTTGGAGCTTATTCACACAGATGTGTGGGGACCAGCTCAGATGGCTTCTATTGGAGGATCACAGTATTATGTTACTTTCATTGATGATGCTACAAGAAAGGTATGCGTTTATTGCATAAAGAAGAAATCTGATGTTTTTGACACTTTTAAGATGTGAAAAGATTTAGTTGAGAATGAAACAGGGAGGAGATTGAAGTGCCTTAGATTTGACAATGGTGGTGAGTTCTGCAGCTATAAGTTCAACTGGTATTGTTATATGAATGGAATACGTAGGCAAAGGATGGTTCTAAGGACACCTCAGCAAAATGGAGTTGCTAAAAGGATGAATAGGAAACAATATTAGAGCGTGCACGGAGTATGAGATTGCATGCTGGTTTGCCCTTGCAATTTTGGGTAGAAGCTATGGATACTACAATTTACCTGATTAATAGAGGACCCTCTACAGCTCTGGATGGTGGAATTCTAGAAGAGGCGTGGACAGGTAAAAAGGTATATCTCTCATTTCTCAGAGTTTTTGGTTTTGAAGCTTTTGTGCACGTTGATAAGGAAAATAGAAAGAAGCTAGAAGCTAAGTCTATGAGGTGCACATTTATTGGTTATGGCTCTGGAGATTTCAAATTTTGGTTTTGGAATCTAGGAACTAACAAAATAATTAGGAGCCATGATGTTGTTTTCAATGAAAAAGTGATGTACAGTGATTAGCTCAAGAAGATAAATCAATCTAAGTAGAGCAATGTTGAATTGGACGAGGTGACGATCCAAAATGAGCTCACAGAAAAGAATAATCACAGACAGGAAAACACAGAGACCAATGCCAGTCATAAAGGAACCAACGTCGGCAATATAGGAACTGATGTCGGTCAGACAGTGATTGACGTCGGTCAGGAAGGAACCCACGTTGGTCATGTATAACTGACGTCGATCAGTTACAGGCCTAAAGGTGACCGAGGTCGGTCACTATCAGAGAATTTGGGTGGACAACAAGCAGAAAATGAGTCTCAGATGCCCATCAAGAGGTCAGAAAGGGTAAGTAAACCTCCAATTCGATATTCTCCTTCATTATTCTATTTATTGCTCACTGATGATGGAGAACCAGAGAGTTTTAATGAAGTAATACAGGTGGAATCCAAGACTCAGTGGGAGCTAGGCATGAATGAGGAGATTGATTCCTTGAAAGAGAACCAAACATGGGATTTGGTTGAGTTGCCAGCGGGAAAAAAAACATTGAAAAATAGATGGATCTACAGATTGAAGGAAGGAGAGAATGGACAGATGAGATATAAGGCCAGGTTGGTAGTGAAAGGATTTGCATAGAAATCAGGGATTGATTTTGGTGAGATTTTTTCCCTTGTAGTTAAAATGACTTCTATACGGACTGTATTGTCTTTAGTTGCTATTGAGGATTTATAGATAGAGAAGCTAGAAGATGTTGTTGTACACGTACTAGTACAACTGTTTATCTCCAAGTGGGAGATTGTTAAGGTGTGGAGCTAAAAGCTTCACCAGATGAGCAGATGCTGAAGTTGCTAGATTTACACAGTCACCGACGACGATAAGGAGTCAACCAGTAGCTACCGACGTTGGTTGTAATCGGCCGATGTCGGTCATGTGCAGGCAAACAGGGACCGACGTCGGTCACTTGTGCATCCAAAAAGTCTATTTTCATGGATGAAACAGATTGTTTGCATGATAAGTTTAGCTGTTAGTTATAAGTCCGTGTATCTATCTTTAGTAGGACTATTTTAAGCCTTTTAGGAGGTGTATCTAATGGTTGTTAATGCATTGCTCATGATCCCTAATCTTATATAATAGGGATAGATCTTCATAGCTTGTGTGTAAGAAAGAATAGTACAAGACATATTGTATATGTGTGTATCAATCCAGGTTGTTGGAATTGATTGTAAACTCTTGAGGGAATGAGATCTGTACATCTGAGAGGTGTGAGAAGAAAGTGTGACTTTATTCATTGTATTTCCTTCTGAAAGAGTTTAATACAAGTTTTCAGGGTGGTTTCTTGTATCTCTTATTCTTTGTTATTTCTGATTCTAGTTACTTATTATTTTGGTTTAATTTCGTGTTTAATTGCTTACATAAAAGTAATCAAGTTTGTTGGTTGATCCCCAACAATTAACGTTGGAATTATTGGTCTAGATTAGAATCATGACTTATGGTCAAAGATGCCAACCTATGTGACCAAGGGGATAAGTTGGACCCATGTAATCTGACCATTGGAAAGGTCCCACTTCTCAAACAATGGTATTACAATAGTCATATTGACTTTCCTATATTATAGAGATTTTACATTGTAAAATCTAGAGAGAATGCTTATGCATTCCAATCCATTCCATCTAGGTTTTGTGAAGATTCATAGAGAAGAAGTGAGAAGAGAAAGTTGTATTGGGTGCATATTGAGTTTCTCAAATAATGAATGATCTTATGGATTTTTTAGCTCTTAGAGGTTTTTCCATGTATATCTGTGTTCTACGATGTATATCTTTACTTCTGATTTCTCATCTAGATCTGATGTGTGTATACTTCATTATATAAGTTCTGTCAAATCATTGTTCATTCCTTCCAAGCTAGTGTGAGTATTAGTCAAGAATTTTATGTGAAATATTGACGCAAGAGTCATTATATGAGAATAAAGTGAATGTGTGTAAGTTATTTATCTTCTAAAGTGGGTTAAGTATCTACATAATTAACTTTCACATTGGTGCATCACCCCAAATTTGTAGTTTTCATTTTTATTTTTAGCTTTAACATTACTCCTTTTACCCTTTTCCTAGTCAAGAAAGCACTATCTAAGAGAGTTTAATGAGTTTTGGGTGAGTGTACTAAAGGGAACCAACTCATCATCTAGAAATTATCTCTAACATGAGGTCACCTAGACCTTGGAGAGTTTTCATTGTATCAACAAGAGTGAGAAAAAATCACAGGGTCTTTTAGGGTGCACTTTTAAGTGATAAATGTTTTTGGCACACCTAGTGGGGCACTGTTACACCCTTAACCTTTAACATGTCTTAGGATATGTGTGGCTAAATTATGGCTTACATACCTCTTTTATATTCTTGTTACATTTCTCTATGTTTTTAGTTAGGTCAACCTATGAAATAATCATGACTAAGTATACTATATATAGGAGGTAGTGGTTAGTCTTTGATCATCATGTTAAGTATTCTGCTCTTAGTGCATTATTGTGGAGGTTTCCCCCTCAAAGTGGCTTTGCTATATTATTGAGTATTTTGCTTTAATGTCAATTATTGCTATGTGATCTCTCATATTTGCTTATTATGTGTGATATAAAATCATTGTGTGAACATCTAATTAATTTCATTACAAGTGGTATCAGATCTTCGATTTGGACCAGTTTCTTATGACATTATTTTTTGGATTTGGTAAGGCATGACTTCTGTGAGGGGAAAGAGCGAAAAAACATAACTTGCAATCTGAGAAGAATTATTATTTTTATTAGTGCAATATTGTTCGAAACATTTTTTTGAACAAAAATATTAAAAAAAAAGTTTGAATTTTTTTTACCTTACATAATTGTAGTCATTGGATTCATCTCGACAAGATGATCACAACAGTATATTCCACTAGTATACTTTTTTGTGTCAAAATTTTCTACCCTAGTGAGTAAAGGTAATCATTGGATTCATCTTAGAGAAGTAATCACAATGGTACCATCCCATAGTAAATTTTTTGGGGTCAAAAACCCTGTTAGGGTTTGTATATGGCCAATCCTTCTACATAGGGATAAAAAGGGGGCCAAGAAACTCCTAAGACTCCTACCAATAACATGAAATCTATAACTTTAGATCCATTGATTTCTCAACTTCACGCTAACATAAAGAGCTTGGTGTGACATGATAACTTTGTTGTAGCTCAAATTGATGTTTCAAGGATGCATAAAGATATTAATGGGGTTCATTATCAATTGAATCAGATCACTACTTCATTGGTTGCTCTTTCATCTTAGTTATAGTCAAATAACCCTCCACTTCATCATTCGGGTCCTCCTCCTCTCAACACTAACAACTCTAATTCTAGTATGAAACTGATGTTTCCCAAAGTGGACATGCATAAGTTTTATGGTAAGGATCCTCTCACTTAGATTACCCAACTTGAGAATTTATTTGATCTGCATCAAACTCCTAGTTCTCAGAAGGTGATAGTGGCATCTCTATATTTGGAACTGAGAAGTTCATTTGGTATCACTGGTTATGTGTTCAAAAGAAAAATAATGGTGATCCTATTACATGGTTTATTTTCACTAATGATTTATTGGCTTATTATCAAAATAATGTCTCTGAGAAATACTTTATCTAGTTAGCCAAACTATGATAAATGGGAACTGTGAAGGATTATATTCATTAGTTTCAAATCTATCCTTACGGGTGGAAGGCATCATTGAGGAAAATTTGAATGATCTATTTTTGGGTTGTCTCAATTATAACATATAATTAGAGGTTTGAATTTTTAACCTAGCATCTATATTAGAAGTTATCCCATGGGTATGTATGGTAGAGAAAAAATAGATGGTCAAATAGAAAACCTTCACTATTGGTCATGATTGCACCTTTCTAGCATCATCATATCCTCAACCCACCAGACTAACAACTAAAAAAATTGAGAAGTGAGTCAAAGGGTTGTGTTATGGTTGTGATAACAAATGGAGCAAAACCATCATTAAGCTAAAAAGAAGCTATTTTACATCAAAGGTGCCAATGAGGATGACAATGATGAGGAGGCACTTAGAGAGGATGAGGAAGGTCCCAAGGAGGAATCTGAAGACTCTCAACCTACTATTTCCTATCATTCCCTTTTAGGTATTAGTACTCTCCAAACTCTTAAGGTGGTGGGTTTCCTAAAAACATAAAAGGTCATTATTCTGATTGATTTTGGGAGCACACACAACTTCATCAACAATAAGTTGATTATTCACTTGGACTGTTTCATTTATCCCACTCCAAAATTTCAAGTCATGATTGTAGATGGTGTTACTATTATCTACTCAGGAAAATGCCATAGTATTAAGCTGACCATGGGAAACTAATTGTTATATTCTCCTATGTTTGCTATTCCCATGGGGGGAGCTGACATTATTCTAAGAGTACAGTGGCTCACCACTTTGGGCACTATTGAGATGAATTTCCAAGAATTATTCATACATTTTCATTTTGAGGGAAGGACATTTGAGCTAAGGGGATTAAGGGTTAAATCTCCACAGCTTGTTAGCTCCCATCAAATGATAAAGATTCTTTGAAAGGGTGATAAATGATTTGTAGCTCACTTGTTTTCCATGGAAGTTCATCCAACTCAGCCATCTACACCTCTTGATCTATAACAAGTGATTAATGCCCATTCAATTATTTTTGGTGACATGCCAAAAGGACTTCCACCTAGCCACACACATGATCATGTTATAAAAATTATTCTTGGTAGTACACCACCCAACATTAGGCCATATAGGTATCTATATGCCAAAAAAAGTGAAATTGAAAAGATGGTACAAGAAATGTTGGATGCAAGAATCATTCACCATAGCTAAAGTGAATATTCTTCACCAGTTGTCATAGTGTGAAATAAATATGACACTTGGAGGATGTGCCCCAACTACAAGGAACTCAAAAAGTAAACTATCAAAGCTAAGTTTCCTATTCTTGTCATTGATGATTTGATAGATGAATTAAATGGTGCTCTTTATTTTACCAAGTTATATCTATATTTTGGGTATCATCAAATCTAGATTTGTGATGAAGACATACCCAAAACTACTTTTAAGACTCATAAGGGCCATTATGAATTTTTGGTTATGTCTTTTGGGCTAAAAAATGCACCATCTTCCTTTAAAAGTTTGATGAATACTATTTTTAGGCCATTTTTGAGGATATTTTTTTCATGATATCCTCATTTACAGTAAAAATTGGGAAGACCATTTATACCATGTGAAACATGTACTCTCAATTTTGGAACAACATCAGTTGTATGCCAAACCTTCCAAATGTATTTTTGGAGCTTGTGAGGTTAAGTATTTGGGTCATCTAGTTTCACATATAGGATTAAAAGTGGATCTTAAAAAAAGCCAAGCAATGATGGACTAGCTGATTTCTAAGACACTCAAGCAACTAAGGGAATTTTTGGGGCTAATTGGTTACTATCACAGGTTTGTCAAAAATTATGGTAGCATTTCAACCCCACTCACACATTTGTTTAAGAAAGACTCCTTTCACTGGAATGATACAACTACCATGGCATTTGAACAATTGAAATTGGTGATGTGCACCACTCTAGTGTTGGCTACTCTTGATTTTTCCAAGACTTTTGTGGTTGAATGTGATACATCTGGGTATTTTATGGGTGCTATACTCATACAAGAATTTAGACCACTTACATTTAAAAGTCATCAACTGAAGGGTAAAAATTAGCATAAGCCCATTTATGAGAAGGAAATGATGGATATTTTGCATGTAGTTAAATAATGGAGGCTTTATTTGATGGGTCATCACTTTCAAGTAAAGACTGATCATGATAGTCTCAAATATTTTTTGGAACAAAGGTTCTCATTTGAAGAATAACAAAAATGGGTAACTAAGATGTTAGGCTATGATGTTAAAATAGTTTATAAGAAAGGTAAGGATAATGTAGTGGCAGATTCACTATCTAGGAAGGATGAATTAGTTGAGGCCTTGCTATATGCTATGACCATTTTATAGGTAGATTAGCTAGAGGAAACATGATTATAATGAGACAAGGATAGTGCTACCCATGATTTGATTCAAAATATTTAAAAAGGTTTGAGTGGATTTGAAAAATTCACATGGAAGGGTGATGCATTATGGTATAAAGACAAATTATACCTATGTAAGAATTCTCTTTTTAAATAAAAATCCTTCAAGAACTTTATGTAACTCCAATTGGGGGTCATTCAAGAATTTTGAAAACCTATCATATAATTAAGTAGGGTTTGTTTTGAGAAAGACTTAAGGGGGATGTACAGAAATATGTGGCTAAATGTATGATCTATCAATGAAATAAAGGAGAAACCATCAAAACCCTAGGTCTTTTGTAATCTCTATCCATCCCAAGCCAACGTTGGGAAGAGGTGTCTATGGATTTCATTACAGGGTACCAAGATCTGATGGTCAATATGTTATCATGGTTGTGGTAGATCATCTCCGTAAGTATGCTCATTTCTATTTTTTATCACAACCATATATTGCTAGTACATTAGTTTTTGCTTTTTTCATACAGTTCAAAAATTACATGGTACACCTAAGATCATTGTTACTGATCAAGATCCCATCTTCACTAGTAATTATTAGACTAAATTATTTGCATGTTTGGGCACCCAGTTGGCTCATAGTTCCTCTTATCACCCTCAATCTGATGGAAAAATTGAGGTAGTCAATAAATGTCTAGAAGGATATCTCCATTGTTTTGTTTCTGATAAATAGGATAAATGGGTTCATTGGTTGCTACTTGTTGAATGGTGGTATAATAATTTTGTTCATAGTTCTTCCAAAATGTCTCTTTTTATAGCATTATATGGATACCACCCACCATCTATCACTTCAACCTTGAAGGTCCATCCTAAGGTTCATGTAGTTGAAGAACATATTCACCATCAACAAGAGGTCCTTGCTAGTTTGTGTGAAAATTTAACCATGGCCCAAAATCACATGAAACAACAAGTAAATCAACACAAGAGTGAGAGGCAATTAGGTCTTTTTTTGCTTACAACCATATAAGCATATGTCCTTAAAGTAATAGAAAAATGATAACAAGCTGTCCCTTAAGTATTATGGGGCTTATCAGATCTTGCAAAAAATTGGTAGTGTGGCCTACAAGTTAGAGTTTCCTTCTTCCACTTACATACATCTAGTATTTCATTTATCATGCCTAAAGAAAGTCATTGGACATAAAATTGGATGAGGAAGGAAGAGTTGTTCTTGATCTTGAGGTGATCCTTCAAATTCACACTAAGCAGTTGTAGTCTCAAATGATTAAGGAGTACCTGATCAAATGGACAAATTTACCTTGTGAAGATGTTACTTGAGAGGATGAGTTCTTTGTGCAACAACATCCAAATTTGACTCAATGTTGACGAAAAATTTTTTTTGAAGGGGAGGGGCATGCTATGCCCTTAACCTTTGGCATGTCTTGGGATATGTGTGGTCAACTTGTGGCTTACATACCTCTTTTATATTCTTGTTACATTTCTTTATGTTCTTAATTAGGTTGACCTATGGAATAACCATGGATAAGTAGACTATATAAGAGGTAGTGGTTAGTCTTTGATCATCATGTTAAGTATTCTACTCTTAGTGCATTATTGTGGAGGTTTCCCCCTCGAAGTGGCTTTGCTATATTATCTAGTATTTTGCTTTACTATCAATTATTGCTGTGTGATCTCTCGTATCTATTTATTATATATGATATAAAATCATTCTGTATGAACATCTAAGTAATTTCATTATAGGCATAAATTAAAGCTAAAAAAAATATTTACAATAGTAAGAAGTATCAATTTTATGCCTAAAGTCACTACAAGATCTGCAAGTATAGGTGTACCATTTAATTTTTTAAAATTATCTGAGCATTCTAACAGAAGAAGAATGTTTTTGATAACAATTCCATATCATACAAGGATATTTCAGTCACCAAATCAACTTATTATGTAAACCACTTCAAGTTCAAATCTTATTATTAACATGGCTATCCTAAGGAACTGGGTATTTGTTCCTTTCAATGATGAAATCCATCTCAATTTGGCCCAATATGATGATATTATGGCCTCATCCCTCAAAATTCTACTATAATTTATAGGTGAATATTAATCTACACCTATAAAGCATGTCAAAGATGTGGCCAAATTGTGTTCATTCCATCATATTACCCAAGATAATGTTGCCATCTATTTACTTGTATCCTTCAAGGGAAAGGCATTGCAATGTTATGGTAACCTTCTTTTGGACTCTATATCTAGTTGGGATGAGTTAGGTGCAATATTCTATAAACAATTTGAAGGTAAATTAGATCATCTATCTTTTATTGAGCAGATAAATACCATTAAGAGAGCAATACATGAGTTTATGACTGATTTCAATCTTAGATTTCAGAAGACATGCAACAAAGTACCTCCCAAGATAAGGCCATATCATGAATATTCTTTCATGTAATTTTTGAGAGATTTGAATTATGATATTTTAGTTATGATTCAGTCCATGGGTGGTAGGACACTCCCATATGCCTATGAGGTTGGCATTAGAGCTAAAAATAGTCTTATTCAAGCTGGTAAACTTGTACCTAGTAATCTCAATTTTTCTAGAATTACAGCTTATTCTACCTCCTCAAGCTCCATCAATAGCCCAAATTATATCCCTTCAAATTCAAGTTCAAGATCTTTATAGTAATTCTAGTGAGCTTTGTGAACTAAAAGGTATGCTACAATATTTTGGTAATGAATTAGTTCAGCTGAAGAGGCAATAATATCAAGCCAATAGGTTATATCAAGCACCTAATCAGCCCACATATCAACTATACAAAGAGCAAAGACATCCCTACCAAGGCTATAGAGATAACAGGCCTCTATATCAAGCTCAAGGAGCCATTATACTAGCCAAAACATATGTTATAATTAATCCTAATGTTCCTTCCTCAACCAAGGCCCTTGTTCTAATACAAAATATTTTGATGCAAGATTCAAGTTGACAACCTTCTAATACTTATGATGTGCAAAATAAAGAATCAATATAACATAATATGACAATTACTCAAATGACACAAGAAGAAGTATTTATTCATGAAGGCCAACATAAAATCTATGATGGAATTAGGGGAAGTGAATCATGGATAAATACAACTGGATGTAAGCTTGGTTAATTTTCAAGTTGATGATCATGTGATAGTAAACAGATTGGTAAACCTAGCAAATCAAATAATTTTTTTGCAGTGATTACAAGATCCAAGAGAATGGGTATATATTAGCCCTAAGAGGTAATAAATTATTCAAATATTTCTAACATTGTTTCTAAAAGTACTAATGATCATATTACTACCCCTTTAGCTTAATAAATCAGCATGTTAAAACAAGCAAGCTTCACCAAGTGCCTCAAGCACAAGAGCATCTTATTGCACCAAAGGTAAAACCAAAGGTTAGAGGTTCATCCTTTAAAATAATAGATAATATAAATAAATATTACATTATCATGACTATGTGGGATTAATTTTCCATCCCAAGATAAAAGGATACACTTATACATGAGCTTTCAAGCCTTAGCTTGTCTACAAAACTAACAGAGAAGAAAAGTGTGGGTATGAAAAATTCATATCAACATAAAAATAAAAAATAAAAACAAGTATATAAAGGGGTAAAATTTACTAAATATGATAATAAACCAATTAAGACACCTCCTTTCTATCTTTCCTTGATTTTTGAAGATATAGTTGTTTATAATTGCATGGTTGATAGTGGAGTAACACAATAATGCCAAAAAGATTACAGATAAATTGGGTTTGGTATATGAGCCAAACACTAAGGGTGTTTTTAAACTTTATGGATATCCAACAAAGATAATGGATATAATCAATAATATGAAATTAACACTTCATGCATGCCTAAATGTGACTATTCAATAAGATGTGGTACTGGTGGATCTTCCCCCATATTTTGCTATGTGCTTATCATATGACTTAAATTTAAATATAGGTGGTTATATTTAAAATTATTAGACATATATCATGTTATAAATAATATATGGAAAATTATTTAAAATTCATTCAAAGCCTATTACTCATTTTCATCTAGAACTATACATGCCTAGTATTGTTAATACTAATTGTGTCATCTCAGATGAAGTAGAACAAACTAGTGAAGTTAAAGCAAAATCATATCTTGATGGTGAAACTAATTTGTTTATTGATGAATGGGTTATTAATATTCATGATAATGATCCATAAAATATTATAGAGGAAGAAGGACTTGGAGTTTACTATTTGCATGAGGATGGTGCACAAATTCTAGCTCTATACAAAGAAGGTGAGCTAAATGATGATTTGTGGAAACTCTATTTTGATGGATCATAAAATAAACATGGTACATGAGATGATATAATACTCATTTTTATTTACAATAAAAGGTAATTTTTTACTATATAAATTTAGTTTACATGCTCTAATAATGTGGTATACTATGAGGCCTTAGTTCATGGTTTGCAATGGGCTAGAAAGATGGGAGCTAACCTATTACAAACATTTGTAAATAGTGAGCTTGTGGTACATCAAATAAGAGGGTTTAATTATGTAAACATATATTTTTAAAATTATACAAACATAGGGTATGGGATCTTCTATAATATTTTGATGCATTTGACATACAGGTGATGCCTAGAGAGAGCAATAAGCATGCAAATAGGTTGTTGTAATTAGAGCACAATTTGACATTATAAATGATGTAAATAAGGATATAACTCATCCATACATAAAAATTATGGTAATACCATTTATTCTTGATAATAATTTTTGGAAATTATTTGAAGATGATGATCAAATTGTTCATTTCTACAAGAAGAGGATGAATTCTCTTTTATAAATCAGTCAAAACTTTTGTAACAAAAATATGATCAAATAGTTCATCTCAAGTCTAAAAAAGTTACACAAAGGTATTATCACACTTAAAAATATTTTTATTAGGAATGATGAGGCAAGAAGGGAAAAATATTCTCTATCTATCAAAGAAGAACATTATGCAAACATTGATATAATCAATGGAAAAACTCTCAAACTTGTTAAAGTATGCTCTCAAGCTCAAAAAAATCCTTTGTTAATTTTTGTAGAGAGTTTGATGATGTTTTTGCATGGGATTACATTTATTTAAAAGGATTTAACCCTAATTTGGATCAAAACACCATTGAATTAGAAGAAGATACAAAAATGGTGAGGCAAAGACAAAGACTAATTAACCCAAATTTGGAACCTTTGATGAGAATAGAGCTTCACAAGTTGATTGAATCAACTATCACATTTCCCATCAATCATTATACTTAGGTGGTTAAGCTTATTTATATGAGGAATAATAATGGATAAATTAGATTTTATGTGGATTTATATGACTTAAACAAGGCCTCACTCAAGGACCATTATCCCTTGCCATCAATGGAACAAATACTACCATTAGTGGCTGGTTCAGAAAGGTTTTCATTTCTAGATGGTTATATTGGATATAACCAAATACTTGTGAAGGAAGAGGATCAAACCAAAATATCCTTAACCATAAATTGAGGCACATTTACATACTAAAAAATTCCATTTGGGTTATCCAATATAGGATCAACATTCCAAAAAGCCATGGATATGGCCTTTCAAGGTTTGATCAATAGGTTTGTTCTTGTATATTTAGATGATGTTATAATCTTTTAAAAACATGTAAGTGATCACATGATTCATTTTAGAGAGGCATTAGAGAGATGTAGGAAATATGGGGAGTCACTTAACCCAAACAAGTGTGTGTTTTTAGTGCATGAAGGTAAACTTATTGTTCAGGTTGTTTCTAAGCATAGTTTAAGTATTGATCCAAAAATAATATATTATATTCTTGAATTATCCTTGCTTAAGCATAAAAAACATTTTAAATATTCATTAGAAATATTAACTTTATAATAAGGTATATATTTGATTTTGAAAGTTTGTCAAGGCCTCTTATAGCTATGCTCAAGAAAAATAAGAATTTTACTTGGGCCAAGGAAGGTATGATTTTTTTTGAAGAAATCAAGCAAGCTATTGCTAGTGTTAGGGTGTGCAGCTAAAAGCTTCACCTTAATGTAAACTGGGAGGTTTTTGAGCATGACAGTCACCAGCGTCGGCAGGCCACAACCAACGTCAGTCAGGGGACAACGCAGAAGGAAACTGACATCGGCAGGGATCGACCGGCGTCGGTCACCTCCAAGAAGATAGGGACCGATGCCGGTCACCTGTGGCGGTTTCAGAACTGCTGTTGATGAACAGTCAGTTAAGTGAACATGTAGTTTGCATGATGAAGACTAGTTTGAGTCTTTGAGCCACTTGTCTAATTATTGTATGCATGAGATCTATATAATAGACTCATGGGCTGTATTGTTAAGTGAAGAACTATGTAGAACTCAAGTGTAGAACTTGGAGAGTTCTTCCCATGGTGGAATCAAGTAGGATTCTTCATGTATGTAAGATCAGGTTTAATATGCAGGGTGTTGCAGGATCATGGTGGAGATCTACATGTGATAGGTTCAGGTTGGTCTGCAGGGATGTGTGTATGCGAGGGTCAAAAGGAGATTGGCGGGGGAGCAAGATCCAAGGTGATAGCAATACATCAAGGAAATATCTAGAAGTACAAGTAACTAGAATTCACAAATAGCACAGAATATGAGAGACAATATACAATCTTGTATTAACACTTGTACAGAAAAGAATACAATAAAGAGCCACCACACTCTTCCACCTTACAGAGGCTTGCCACACCTCAAGTGTATAGTAATTCTTCTTCAAAACACTCTCTTACCAAAAATGGTCCCAACACACAACTCACACACAAAATTGGTGTTCACCTCTCCAACCAGTCAGTAATAACCCTGCCAGTACACCAAGCACTCTAAAGTACTTCAAGTAGATCTCCCATGAACCTATAACCTATAATTCAATAGACCATACTTACACCTGTAGATCTCCTATGAGCTTGCAACAACCTGCAACTCAATGATCTTACAATGGAAGGATCTTCCTTGCCTTCCTTTCTAGCTCATAATTACAATACTTGCCAATGGGTCTATAAATAGATCCCAAACTTAAACAATAACTTAGACTCTTAGTTTACTAATAATAGACATGCAACTCAAGACTCAAAATAGCCTTTACATGCAAACACTCTGTTCAACAAACTAACTGTTCGTGCAACGAACAGTTCTGGAACACACAAGCGATCGATGTCGGTCCCTATTTTTGCCTGGTGCTATTGACTGACGTCGGCCGACTTCTTGCCGCCTAATCATAAGAAAATTTTTGGTTTCCTTCTGCATTGATCTTGACCGACGTCGGTCATACTGTTGACGCCAATTCTTCTATAACTTTAGCAACCTCCTCTTCTTCATTTGCATAGTTGAAGCTTTTAGCTCCACAACCTAACAACTAGTGCTCCCACTCTCATTAATACTAATTTTCTAAATATTTTGTGTTTATACATATGCTAATGTTGATACAATTTTAGGAATATTGACACAAAAAAATTCACAAGGTTTGGAGTAGCCAATAACATTATTCAACCAAGGCTTGCAAGATTATGAAACAAGGTACACATTTGTTGAGAAGCATGTACTTTCCATAATCAAATGTCTCAAAAATTTTAAGCACTTGTTGTCTAACAACAAGATCCATGTGATAATTGCCCATATTAACATCAAAGAGTTCTTGTTGAACAAGGACATAAGTGAAAATAAAATAGGATGGATAACAAGGGTCATGGAATATGATATGAAAATAAAGGTAACAAAACTGATTAGAGGTAAAGGGTTGTGTGAGCACTTGGCTCAAGACTTAAAGGAAAGCAAAGAGGCATTTTTGGTCTTGAATGCTGAAGATATTATAGTCAATCATACACCTTCAAAAATTTGGTTTAAAAGTATGGTAAGGTACCTTTAAAGTGGTATACATCCTCCAAACTTAAGTGGTTAAAAAATAAGGTACTTTAGGTTGAAATCTATTCCTTTTCTACTTGTTAATGGTGTATTTTTCAAAAGAGATGTTAATGTCATGTTGTTGAGATGCATAGAGCCAAGTCAAGTTGAAAGATTACTTAAATAATTTCATGATAGACAAGGTGGAGGCCAATTTTTATCAAGGAAAATAACCCTCAAAATCATGAGGGGTGGATATTATTGTCCAAATATTTAGATATTCTCAGGCTTGGGCAAGGAAGTGTAAAAAGTGTGAATTATTTTTAGGAAAGGTGAAGCTTGTTTCCCTACCTCTTCAACCCATTTTAATATATCATCCATTTTTCCAATGGGGTTTATATTTCATTGGTCTCATCAATCCACTTTCTAACTTAGGCCACAAGTGGATAGTTATAGCCATAAATAACTTTACCAAATGGATAGAAGTAATGACTTTGAAAGAAGAAAATGAATCTAGTGTCTAGGAATTTTATGAAGGTTTGTTATAAAGGTTTGGTGTCCCTTATAATATAATTTTAGATAATGTTATGGCATTTGTAGGAGATAAAATCAATCAATGGACTATAAAAAATCATGTATATCATAACTTCTTCCAATTATTATCCACAGGGCAATGGCCTTGTTGAATCTACTAACATAAAATTGTTGAGGATAATTAGGAGAAATATTGAATAAAATTAAAGGACTTGGTATTTTAAGTTAAAATGATTTCTATGGTTGATAGGATCACCTTCAAGAGGTCCATTGCCAATTAACCCTACAAGTTAGTGTATGGGAGAGAAGCTAGATTGCCAATCTCATTTGAACTCCCTTATTTGGAGCTTATGAATCAACCTAAATTTTTGGAGAGTGAGCCCATGGAGGTGAGATATGATAAACTTATGGAGTTAGAGGAACTCATAAATCATTCCATGTTAGCTATAGAGATGCATCAAACACAAGTAAAGAAAATATTTGATATAAGAGAATATTCAAAGAGATTAAAATAAGGTGACTTGGTTCTAAAATGGGATGAGGATAGAGAAAAATTATGAAGACACACAAATTTTGAATCACTTTGTAGTGGTCCTTACATGATCTCAAGCTACAAGCCTCACAACACCTTCTAACTAGCCAAGATGGATGGTGAAGAGCTCCCAATCCCAATAAATAGGATTCATCTTAAGAATTGTTGCTAAAGATAGGTTATTATTTATACATATTTTTTTTATATTTCACTTTCCCCCAAGTGTTTTTATGCACATATTTTTTTAGTATTTTTAGCTTTCACATTCCTCTAAGTGTTATCTTACACATTTTTTAATTGGTAGTTGTTCTAATTTTGAATTCAATAAGTGCTTATGCATAAGTGTTTTAGTTTATTAAGGCAATTTTAAATTTTTTATTTGGTGATATTTTTATAACTACATATCCCAATGGATATATCTAATTGTCTTGAGTTTTTAGCATGCCAACATCCCAGCAAAGTCACCAAAAATGTTGATAATTTTGACACCATTAGTCAAAGTTGCTTATTTGTAAGATTTAAAGAAGAATAAATTCATGGATTGTATATTAAAAAAGGTATAAAAAACATCATAAATCCTTAATAAGGTCCAAAATAGGCTTAGTAATAACTCACAAGTCTAAATTTTGACATAGGTTTTTTTTATTCCTCTAGTTAGTTAGTTGCAAGTTAGTGAAGGCAATTTTCAAATGCTAAGTACATGAAGGTGAAGAAGAGTTGGTTAAAAATTTATTAAGGGGATTTTTTTTTCAATATTACCTCAATATTACATGCATTGGTTACAAGTTATGGGGGATTAACTTTATGACCAATCGTTAAGAAGAACAGATGCTTTAAAACCCTTCTTAAACCCTAATGGCTTAATTTTAAGAGATATAATTAAATTTTTGAGTTCCTTATTGAAAAAAGAAATTAGTGTGAGATATTATAGGGAATAAATGAATTTATTAAACCTTCATAAAATTTTTTTTAGGTCAAATAATGGATAAAGGTAAAGGTACATGTATTAAGGTTTCAAGTAAGTAAGAGAGACAGTTAGAAAAAGCACTTTTTGAAATATTTAAGAGATTATTTGAGCATATACAATGATTTTAATAATGATATAGGTTATTTAAATTCCTAATTAAAAAATAATGAGGTATTTATCCCTCATAAAACTCAATAAAATGGAAAAACTCGGATCTATTAGCATTCAAAAATGAAATTGTGCAAGCTAGAAAATACCAAAAAATGCATATTTTGAGTTTAATTTAATGAAATATCTTTAAATTTGACATGGAAATATTTTTTTTATGTATTTTAATATTTTAAATTGGTTTAAAATATTTAATATACCTGAGAATATTTAAAATCCTAAAACAAAAGTCTGATCATGAAGGAAACCAAGGGTTTTCACTATTTTACTCACAAATGGAGTTAAAAACAAGTGTTTCAAGTCCTTTGAATGGTAAAAAATGATTTTATATGTGTATAATTAATGTATAAGTATTAATAAATTATAATTAAATTAAAAAAAAAATCAAAATAGGCTCATATCAAAGAAAAACATCTCCAGGTCACCCTCAGGACAACAAGCAAACACTTTTTTGTGAATTTTTGTTTAGGAGTTTGATGAAGAGTTTTTATTATTTTTAAAATTTTATAGGTATTAACCATTAATAAATATAAAATTAGAATATTATGAGTGTTTTTTGAGTCCTATAACTCATTTTAGACCCCCCAATCTAAATTAGTGTTTCTTGAGCATAAAAGAACACACGATTGCAGTTTTGGAAGTTGTATGTGGAGTTTGGAGATAAAAACTTGTTTTAAGATATGTGAAACCATGATGATTGTTTTAAAATAATATTTATACTCATTTTATGATTAAATAATATAAATCATCAAGTTACAAGTTCTCACAATGAATTCAAGAAGCTTGTCAAACAACATAAGATGTGCACTTTCAAGAAGAACTAGTATGGGGGGATGTTATTATAATAAAACACATTATTAGTAGAGATATTTTATTAATAATTAAATAAAATAAATATTATTATTTATCTCACTACTTCATCTCCCATTTGGGATAATTTTAGAAAAGGTCAAGTCAAATAGAGCAAGCCTTCAATTAGCCTTAGAAAAGTGGAGTTTGAAACATGTAAAAGTGGAGAAGTTGAATTAAAGCCTTGGTTAAGATTTGAGGTCCTATTTTAATGAAAGATAATCATTATAAGGTTAAAATTAAGTATCTCTTCTATTATGCCCCCCTTTGGGTTAAATTTAGAAAGTTAAGAAGTTAAACATGCATGCGGGATGCAAGTGAGATAATTGAAGACAAACTCCAAGTTGTAAGTCAAGAAGATCAATTAAAATTACAAGATAAAAATAAAGGTAAATAAATTCAAAATTAAATATTCATGCAAGGTCAAAATGAGTTTAGTGAAGATCAAAAGGAGTTCAAATAGTTCACAAGGAGTTAACTAAATATCTCTTCAAGACTCAACCAGGAAAGCATGCAAATTGACCTTTGAATTTTTGAAACACTTAAAAATTATCTCTCTCTCTAACTTATACAAAATAATATTTTGAAATTTTGAGGTTGAATTTTGAGTTTAATTTTGACTTCAAGATTTAGTTGAAGGAGAAGTGAACTAGAACTAGATAAGGACTCATCTCCTAGTTGGAACTACTTTATCACCTCTCTCTTTCTTATTCCTTTATATATGTCAATTAATTTTTAAATTATTAGGGGATTATTATTTTGGATTACATAAACTCTACAATAATTTTTTAATACATCATCTTTGAAGCTATAGAGCTGAATTTTCCTCTATTTTCAAGTTTTTCATAAGTGTGTGCTTAATATTCATTGATGTAGCTTAGTGAATGATTAATTTTCATATGTTTATGTTTGAATTTTTAACCTTTATTCAGTAAATAAAAACTATTATAGGTCATACCAAGTGTATAATTCTAATTTCTATCCAATCTAGAAATGAATTCAATCATTGTTCATTCCTTCCAAGCGAGTGTGAGTATTAGTCAAGAGCTTTATGTGAAATACTAATACAAGAGTCATTGTATGAGAATTAATTGAATGTATGAAATTTATTTAAATTTTAAAGTGTGTTAAGTATCTATATAATTGAATTTCACATTAGTGCATCACCCCAAATTTTTAGTTTTCATTTCCATATTTGGCTTTAACATTACTCCTTTTACCATTTTCTTAATCAAGAAAGCATTATCTGAGAGAGTTTAGTGAGTTTTTGGTGAGTTTAATAAAGGTAAACAACCCTTAATATATATATTATATCCAACATAATTTCACCAACACCTTGGAGAGTTTCCATTGTGTCAACAAGAGTGAGAACAAATCACAGGTTCTTGCATGGTACACTTATGAGTGATAACACTAGGAGCCAAAAGTAATGGAGGAGGTGAAGTAGAAGATAAAAACTAAAAGAGAACAAATATATATAGAAAAATAATAGTTATAATTAATCTTTAGGGAGATAATATCAAACAACAAGTCTCAGGAGCATTGTAGTAAGCGATGAAGATCACCAAATCAATCGATAGAAGAGTAGGGCATCCTTTATCATAAAACAAGCTCAAGATCACTAAGAATAAACCAAGAGAGATTAAATAAGGTGGGAGATTTAAAATAGTGATTAATAGAGGAAAATATAAATGATATATAGTTATATAGGGCACTCCCAGGTGAAACCCCTCTAAAAAGAGTCATTTTTGGCTATTTTTGGCAAAAGACAAGCCCACAATAGACAAAAATAAGCTTGTTGCCTTGATGTGGCCTAGGATTTGGTATAATAACATGTGGATTAGGTCTCTAATTATTTCATGATCCATGGCTTGGGTCAAATAAGGTCTATAGGGGTGCCAAAGTGTGCCTAAAAGGGCCCAAGTGCATCTACAAGGGTCCTCAAGGGGTGCAAAGGGGCCAAAGGTATATGTGCAAGGGTAAGGGGTGTCCATATAACTAAAAAATGACTAAAAATAGGATAAATAGGGTTAGTAGTTACATTTGAGAGAATGTGTAATGATAGGGAGGAGTAGGGTCATAATAAGTATGATTCCACTTTCCTTCTTTTGAGAGTTGTGTATTTCCCATAATTCATGCCAACTGTAAAAATTTAAATTATACATTTTGTTTTTAGGAAATAAATTTTAATTTTAACCCATATTTATAATGGAAATATCCTTTTCCATCTTAATTCCAAATTCTTAGGTCATGCACCACCTCTTGTGCTCCTTTGTCATGCACCACCTCTTGCACGCCTTCTTCAAGCACCATAAATTGTGCACCTCCTTATCATGAGATTTTATTCAATTAAAAATGATTCCTCCAAACCTTTTATTTATGTTATTTTAACTTAAGAATATTATAAATATTTAAATCTACACTGCATTAAAATATATGTGTGATCCTCCATGTCATAACTTAGTGAAATTCATTTGTCAAGAAAGTGGCAGAGAACCGAATCTTGAATACCAAAGAGCACTAGAAGTGTGAGAATAAAATTAAAAAAGGAATAAAACTAATGCCATTATTATTATTATTATAAAATAAACTAATTCCTAAGATAAAATAGTGGCATATGCCTTATTTACTAAATTTAAGGATTACATAGAATGGTAGGATCGAAGTCGACTACCATTTAAAATGGCTTGGAAGGAATTGGCCATCTAATATTTTCAACTTGTAGGTGCCTTGTTGTAAGGATATCATGAATGATAAAAGGAAAATTCAATTGGATCCATATTTTACTTGTATGGAATGCAAAATTGGAATCATAGACTAATACATGGGTACTGGATAAATTTTTTTAGTTTTGATGTGTTGGTCATGTTAGGATTTTCATTTTTATTTTTCAACCTGTTGACTCAATGTATGAGTATGCACACTTCATAAAACTAAAGTAGAGCATCCAAGTGAGCTTTAAGGGACTCTTATTCATCCAATATTGTAATGTGTGCAATACATAAGGAAGGCACAATGAAATCAATTGGTAAAATTACTTCAATACTAAAAACAATGTTAAAAGGAGTACTCTTGTTCAACCTTTTTTATGTGGTTCGATAAGACACTATTAAAACCTAATAATGCCAATTAGTGAACCTAATATTGTAAATATTGGTCAGGGTATTAAAAAATACCTTGTTGAAAGCTTTAGTTGTGTCATTAGCTTGAGGGTGGTATGGTCTAGTCTTATGGTGCACAATTATGAACTCAACTAGGAAGATGTGTTATCATCAAAATTTTCACCCTTAAGGAGGTTGTTCAAGCCTCCTCACTTAAGTTATAGCTGGAAACAAATCTAAGCTATGAGTGGCCTAATTAGTGAGGTGAATCTCTAGATAGGGCTAGCTCCCTTGATGCTATCACCTTGAAATTACTACTAGACCATTTGCTTGTTGAGAAAAGGGAGAGAGAATTGAAGGTAAACTAAACTAGGGAGGCGATG